>PVLD010006377.1:0-101358 GCA_004027595.1 Dinomys branickii | reverse complement strand
GTAAGGGTTTTTTTAAAGCATATGTTTTGTTAAAAGAAAAACTGCTTATGCCCACTGTAACTCACTTAGGACATTGCGAATTTGTTATATAAAAAATACAAACTGCAGACTTCAGTATTCCCTTGAAAAATATTGAGACAGCTCTAGGTATGAGACTAATCCCTAGAGCTCTCCAACTTTTAGCAGTCTTTTTCTGTTATTAACGTAAAGTTTTTCTAAATTTCATACAACAGTGATTTTGACTTTGGTCAACTCTCAGATTAAAAGAATAGTATTCTAATTTTTCTCTATTCACTGATCTTATTAATGATACAAATTTGAGCAGAACTTAGTTGAATGATCCTCCAATATTTTTAAGGTCATGAAAAAGATGGAACCAGCTGCTGGCCTAATAAACTGAAGTTCATATCAGTAAAGGTGATGAATGGAAGATAAAACTCACAAATGACCACAGAAGAAAGGAAAATCAAAATAACCAAATATTTTATAATGAACTGAATGCAGAAAATGTTTCATTATGTGTTAAGCAAACCAACCTCCACCTTGAATTTAAATATTCAATGACTGAAAATACCCGTAAGTACTTTGGAAAGATTGAAGTAAGTGCTGCCGGTGGAACTACCCAATCCTCACCTCTGTACCACATCAGTCTCGGCTGCAGCCTGGGGATCAGAAGCCTTTAACACCGAACCTGATTCCCCGGGATATTTCCCAGAGCCCCAGGCTTTTTGATGAGTTGCTATTGTATTTTTCACCCTTTGATACTCAGGGTCCATGAATACAAGCGGCTCATTACAGATCCACTGAAGACAAGCAACAGGTCTGAGCCGTGAATAGAGGGAGCAGCTGTTCCTTTCTCCTTCCAAACCTCGCCCTGCCCCATCTGAATTCAGTGCGCGGGTCCATGAGGATCAGTGCCATTATGTAAAACTTGCATCCATTACTAGGTATGGGCATGGGTTCGTTCACTGGGCCATTCACGCTTTAGCAAATATTTATTAAGCCTTTTCATCATAACAGCAACAGTCATGGGACAGACTATTTATTGAGCACATTCCTGGAGCTAAAGTGAGACTATGACACTGTTACCTTCAGAGAAGGGGCAGATTTTATCTCCCTCTGACTTCTAAAGGGGCGATGCCTGGTGGGGGTGCCTCTGGGTTTTTAAGGGAACTTTCCTGGATAACTAACCCAGGCTGTCTGCCATGAAAGGAACTAAGTAGAAAAAGCATCCTGGGTGTTACCTGAAGAAAAGCAGTTCAGCCGGGAAGCCAAAAAATACCAGTTACTGATTGTCAGTCACATCAGTGCAGTGTGTATTGAAGGGATTTACCAAACTGATCTACACACACACAGACACACACACACACACACACACACACACACACACACACACCCCAAAAAAATCTTTTTCTAGGGAAATCCCGGTGCAAGGGGAGACAGAAATGTTTCTCTCATTATCTTTTTGTGTATCCAACCAGTTTCTCAATGTATTTAAAAATAAAAGCTGTGAAGAAAGTGGAGGAAGAATGAAATATGACCTGAAGCCAAGGCCAGACCAAGAGCAACACGTGTCAGGTAATTATTTGATTAACTCCGCAGCACTGCTAGTCATTGTCACTGAGAGGACTTATAGTGTGAGTTGTCACACTCTGTGATTTATGTAGCTAGAAAGACTGGCGGAATAACTGCTCAGTGTGCCTCTTCCATTTTGTTCTGTTGATAAGACCTGAGGATCCCAGAAGAAAAATGTGCTTTCAAAGACTGAATTCCCCCAATGATACAGTTTCCTGCCATGTTTTCCTGTCCTTTGCTGACATTTTTGGATCATGGGTTCCATTACTGTGTACTTTCCAAAAATTGGTGCGCTGAGAAATTTCCAAAAAGAATTTCTAAATTCTAAGTCTACATGATTTTAAAAATAAATGATTTATGTTTAACAGATATGATCAGACAAAACACCTGTTTTTGGTATTGCAGGTAGTAGATCCGATATTTTCTGCAACTATCTGCCAACATTTTATATTATATGTGTTTGGACTATTTCGACATGGCTTATGTCTGATGAGAACAAAATAAAAATTCTCCAAGAGCTCCCCGAAGAGATCTAGTCTAGACCAAATGAAATTTATGGAGAATTCGCACCATCTGTTTTTGGTGCGACACAGAGACCAACATAGATGATCCAAAGCAGAGGCTGGCAGCCCAAACACCTGAAAGTTTGATGATCTTGGAACTACTTAAAAAGTACTAGCACCAACCTGCCTTCTCCCACTGACTCAGTTCCACTCCCACAAACAGGGAGGTTTGCAAATGTATTTTATGGATTCTGAGCCTGTCAGCCTGCTACATCTCACTCCCCCATAAGATCAGCTTGAACTGCTAGCAGGAAGATGCACCATGATGCCAGAGAGCTCATTTGCCCCCACTGCCTGAGTGACCTAGCACAGTGTAGAGGGCTGTTGATCTGTGCGCTTTCTGTCTGACCACATTCACGAGAGGAGAGCTGTGTATTCAGGGACCTGAGGTTGAAAGCATAGGGCAGTTTTCTTGCTTGCTTCTGATCCCCCTTGTACAGCACACAAAGGCTCTCTGGATATTCCTTACTGTATGCCTGGTTGCACCCTTGGGGGCTCTGGGAGGTTCCGGGGGAAGTCTTCTCATAGCCTCAGCATGCTCTCAGCAGTCTGAATTCATGGGAAAGGGCACTGTGCCAAAAGGGCTTGCAGGTGAATTCTTTGTCCCTTTCAAGTGCTTCTGACTTACAGTGATGACTGAAAGATATGTTTATCTTTTTGTGGAGAATTATCAGTCAGGTCGGTAAATCTTTTCCACATATAAATTATAAATGATAAAGAGGTACACAAGAAGTAAAGGCACAATGTTCTCAGTTGTTCATCTCTCATCCTATGTTTTAAGCACAAGCAATTGAGATGGAAATAGATACTAATAATAATCAAATGAAAATCGTGATGCTGGCACGTTCCTAAAGCGCGGGGCTATGAAGGAAAGAAGAAAAAGGACAAAGTGCCCTTTGTAGAATAGCAATAGACTAGAAACCAGAACTGACCCATTTAAAGAAAGCGGGAGAACAAATCAGGATTATGATCACATGCAAAAGAATTGCATATCACTAACAACCAAAGTTCATCTCAAATGCATCAAACTCTTTATTCATCCCAACAGATCTTTAGCCCTCAAAAGTGACTATTAATGCCATGGGAAGATAAAATATTTTTTTCTAGAATTGTATTTACAAGATGGAGCCTACTCACCTTTCAAAAAATGCTTTGACGTTGCTTGGCTAATTAATTAGTACTTCCCTTTCTGTATGTCATAAAACAGATGAAGATCTTTTTAAAAGAAGTTCTAACAACTGGCCATCAAAGGTAGGTTATTTCTGAATCCAGAAAACTGAGACCAAAGAAGAAAAAAGAAAAAGAAAGAAGATTGAGACCAAAGGGAGACATGCATTTTATTTATTAGGATAGGAAATTTTTTTCCTCTCCCTGAGGCAGGATCATTCCTAAGGAGTTTCAAATTTGAAGGGAAAAAGATGGTGAAGTCATAAACCTTTCTCCCAGAAAAAAAAAAAAAGCATTTGCAATTTTGACCGATGGATGCCATCACCCCCATAAACAAGGTGGCCTTCGTTTCTCCTCAAGGCTATGTTCATGTTCCACCTGGGCGAGAACTACAATCAGGAAGCCACTGCACGCACAGGTAAAAAGAGAAGATGCCAATCCCGGAAATGCAAAGAGCAGGAAGGGTCCAAGTTCTGGGAGGAGAACAACTGGACCGCAGCCGTGGCACTTCGCATTTGAGTGAGGTCTCACCTCCCTGTCCTCTGCAGGCACCAAAATAAGTAAGTTTAACTCTTTTTTTAAACCTCTAAAATTAGCGGTCTATACTGCTCCCGTGATCTGACAGATTGAATGATGCTCAAATAACTGAAGAGATTAACAGTCTTGGCTGAGCTAAGTGCTCATCAGAGTATCCAGCCAGCATGTGTAGCTTTCTTTCTGGTGCTGACATGTGCTGTACAATCTAGAATCCAAATGTGGGACTTTCCGGCTCTGGGATTAAGAGCAAGGAACTGAGTGATGGGCTCACCTATACAACTTTTCCCCCTAGGAGTATTGAACTTCTCTCCTGTGCCTTAGCAGACTTTCTCAAATCCTCCGTACCTTTAGCCATGCACTGAAAATCAGATCTGAAAAGAGATGAAAGGAGAGACATACCCAGGAATCTCTGTGGTGCGGGGGTTCAGTATGCCGCAAGTAAGGCTGAGCACCTGCACACGCCCGCCACAAGGAGGTGAATGACAAGGCCCCTGTGTGCACGCTGCTCATGGAACACAGGTTCTCCTCAAAGGGATGGGATTTAACAGGACAATAGATAAGTGATGTGAAAGAGACCCAGGATGGTGGTAGAAAGGTGGCACCTGAGTTCAGACTTGAGCTAAGAAAGCATCAGCAATGGAGGTCATAGAGCAGAGTATTTAAGGAAAAGGGGTAAGCTGCAAAGTCTGACAGTGAGAATTTACTGGGGTACAGAAAAAAGAGGCTTATCTCTGGGGAGGGGTACTAGAGGAATGCCAAAGCCAGTCTGGGACTTGACAAGCCATCCCAGTTCACGGCAGAGCCCTTAACTCGAAGAGGAGACTAGATTTTACCTGCACTGTGGCAACGGCATGAGCTAGGGGTTTTCAAACGATCCCACTGGCTGCTGGCGGACATGGACCACAGGAAGTACAGTTAGAAGCTGGAGGCCACTGAGGTAGCTAAGGGAAAGATGATGGTCTCCCTCGGCATAGGAGGAGCTGGGAGTCCTGTTTCAAATAAATGACCTCAGAGACCAACTTTGCTCTTCCTCACAATCGTAAGATATTGCTGTAAGTGAACTGGAGATTTTACATGAGTGACATCAGAAGCGAACTCTGACTTCCCCCTCAGCTCCACCCTTCCATTGAGTCACATCTATGTCTACCTGTGCGGACGGGGTCATCAAATTCATGGCTCACTGGGCTCAAGAATGCCACTGCGTGGGCTAGGACAACAATCCTCAGGAGGCAGGCGACTGGCCCTGGTGCTGACCAAACCTGTAAGGTGGGCCGCATCTCCACAGGGGCTGTATGATGACACCCACTGACTCAGGAGCCCAAGAGGGGCCAGATTCCTGAACTTAATCCAAACAGAACCAAGCGCAGCTCATGGGACCCGTCAACATCAGCCAAAGCAAACAGAGAGTTACTAAGGTTTCAGTGTGACATTAGGCAGCTGCTGTGTTATTGTGTCTTGTATGAAGCCTTCACTTTCCTACTTCCTCTATGACCTTGGTTCAGTGGGAGGTAGCCAATCGCTAGCTGGTTTTTAGGAAAACAGAGCTGAGTTGACTTATTCAGATCTGCTTCTGTGCATATTTTTCTTTTCTGATGGTTCCTGCTACCAGGGTGCCTGTTGCTGCCGAAAAGAAGTCTCTCTTACAGACCCACTATTTACCCTTCCTTGGGCATAGCTCTAATTCAGTGAAACACGGCATTTCACTGGTTTATTGTTCATCTCCCTCTGCAGAACACATTTCAGCTTTAGCAGCAGATCCGTTTCATTACTGTACAGCTCGAACATTTAGTATAATATCTTGCATTGGTGGCTGCTGGCAACAGATAGGCCGATGAACGGAATGAATGAAGGGTCACACAGTCAACCTTTAGCATCTAAGTGTTGATGACTGTCCCTAGGAGTCCGGACACAAAAGGCAACTGGGGCCACCCACTCCTGCTATAAACCAAGCTGTACAAAGATTACCTCAGGTTTTCTTTCCTGTGCCTGTTACCATTAGGATTTAGATTCCCTTCAAAGAGCCTCACATGACTGGCTTTTGCTGAAAGTTGCTAAAAGGGAAAAAAGACACTGCAGGCAAGAAATTCTGCTGATAATATTGAAGGGTGGAGGAGCTCAGGAAGCAGAATGTTTGTGCTATTTGTTAGGTGCATTTGTCACCCAGGGAAGGATGCTCTGATCCTAGCCTCAGCAAATGAATGCAGAGAGCAGGATAGTTTTGAAATGTTAAAATATGCAGATGAAAATGACCTCCAGAGGACAGAGACAGGAGAGTAGGAAGGGGTGGTGCTGGGGAGCGAAGGCCTTAGGAAGGCAGGCGGACGGGGTGAAAGATAAAGAAGGCCCCACTGAGTGGGCCACACCCTCGCACCTACAATTCACTTGGCAAAGATGCCTTTACTAACAAAGCAGCCTTGGGTTTTAACCAAAGGCAGTGAGTGCAGTATAACAGCTCAAGCCCCTGTAAG
The DNA here is from genome assembly GCA_004027595.1 of Dinomys branickii. Taxonomy (NCBI): domain Eukaryota; kingdom Metazoa; phylum Chordata; class Mammalia; order Rodentia; family Dinomyidae; genus Dinomys; species Dinomys branickii. The sequence goes on along the minus strand of PVLD010006377.1, from coordinate 95,048 downwards.
CTACTTTAAAAGCATTATTTTAAAAATCATACAAAAGGGCAGGAAAAAACAAAAATATATGATCCACAAAAAAGCCAATACCAAAGTCCTAAAAGGGAGGCCCAACTTCCCTCAGTGCACTTTGTTTCTTTTTTGAAACAAGATCTGGCTCTGTAGCCCAGGCTGGTGTCTACTCGCAGTGATCCTCCTGCCTCAGCCTCCCAAGTGCTAGGATCCCACATGTATGCTCTTTAAATGAAGTGCATTTTCTGAAAAGACATGTCTGGCTCTGGATCTAGAGCCACCACTGCTCTTATTCTGCTACGGAGTGAAAAACAGGTAGTGATTTTAAACAAGGATCCAAGGAAAGGAAGAGACTCCTCCCTGTAAGGAAACACATTTTTGTTGGCTCTTCGAGCCACACAGAAGAACCGTTTTTCTGTTCTAGCTGCAAAGATACCCTGCCTTGGAGACACTGTTCCTCCACAGTATGAATGCCAGCTCCTCAGGAAGGGAGCCCCTGAAGAACATCAAAAGCCCAGTACAGAGTCTATAACAGACAACCGTTCAAATGCGTGGTGCAGCACAGACCCCAAACCAAAAAGCAGTTCAGCTCCAGCACAACCACGCCTCGCCCTTTCCATCTCTTTAGACCAAGGCCTTTTCAATTCCAGTATATGGTTCTTCAGTCCCCCTCTTTTCCTTTACTGGCCATTATCTAAATTTAAGGTTAATTTGTAAATATTGACTTTGTGAACAAAGTAAGTTACATGTTTATGATGACTGTGTCCTTCCTGTGTTTAAATCTTTCAACTACCCTCCCCATTGTGAACATCATAAAATTTGGGGTAGAGAGAACCAAAGACCTCCTGGACCAGCCCCATCAGTCCCACAAACACCTCACACACTTGAGCCAAGTCCGAGTGCATAGCAATTAGCTCTCACTCTTCTCTAATCAAGAACAGATAATAAAATCAGTACCTCTTTCTTTAAAGGCACCCCTTCCACCAAGCATTTAGAAATTCAAATATATTACCCACTTCCGTTATTATTCATCAAGCCACTGGGAGACCCCAAGAACAACAGCCCCTTCACTACATGCATGCATACACAGGTACACGTTACACACACACACACACACACACACACACACACACACACACACTTCTACAGAGTTTCTCTTGTCTTATCTCGAATCTAATAAATTTGCCTTTAGAAGAGTTTAAAACTTTTATTAAGTGCTTTGAGATTTCAACTGCAATTTCTCTCTCAAAATCATATTCTTTGAAAATTCCTGTCATCTGATTCTTCCCTATAAGTTAGTGACTCTCAACAAATGAAAGTCATCAATCATTATCAAATTCATGTTTCATAATATGACATTATGACATTTTGATGAAACCTTGACAGTTCCACTTTTAGGATCTATTCTTTTGAAAAAGTATACCATGAAAGAAATGCTACTATGCATTCAGTAACCCTTCAAAATATATTTGCATTTTATTAATCTTTATATCATTTACATCTACTTAAAATTTTCTATGGATCTTATTTTGTATCCCACTTGCTTTAATTTTTTTATTTTAAAAAGAACAATAGCCAAATGCCAACAACATAGACAAAAACAAAACAACGCAAACACAATAAGAAGGATATAGGGTTTCAGAACAAAATGACAGGGATTAACAGTGGTTGTTACATTACATACTTTTATCTGCAGTGAAGTTGGCCAGACTACCAGGTGTGAGAATGAAAGATTGATCAAACAATCAATGAGAACAAAAAAATTTTCAGAAATGTAACAATACAGAGTTTTCACCAAACAAGATGATAGGAACTCAACAATGATTATTATGTTGCATATTGTTGTGTTCTCTTCATTTTTCCTAATTTTGCATGCTTCTATCTGGTAATCTGAACAATTAATTTGAAGACAGCAATATGCAATATAACAACCCACTTGCTTTTATATTTTTAAAAATATTTTTAAAGTTTTATTTGAAAAAACAACTGATGAGATTCTGATTCATATACAGAAAAGGTTTGTTCTCTATACCGTATTAACCTGAGGACACAATTCCTTCCCATTTCTTAACCTCTCAGACCCTATTACCTTCTAATATGAAAGTCAGTGGAGTAGCTATTGCATGACCTAACTTTAAGCTATCAATTTTACTCCAAATTTGCCCTCGAGTAAGCTTTATTCAAGACTATTGCAAGCCAGTAGTAGTAGTGCAGGGCTATGATCCCAGAACTTTTGGAAGCTGAGGCAGAAGAATCACAAATTCCAGTTCTGTCCTGACAACTTTGCAAGACCTTGTTTAAAAATAAAAAATGGGCTGGGGGATGTAGTTCAGTCTCTGGGTTCAGTGCTCAAAGCCTCTGGGTTCAATGACCAAACCAAGAAAAAGATGTGCCACAGGAAGATTTCCATTCTGTTTTCGTGTCACAGGATATTAAACTTGTTTTTTAAAGTGGGATTAAAACCAGCCTCTGCTGGGCATGGAGGCGCATGCCTGTAAGGCCGGCACTTAGGAGGTTGAGGCCGGAGGACCACTGAGAGTTCAAGGCCAACCTGGGCCACATAGTAAGTTCAAGGCCAACTGGAACTACGGAGTGAGACCCTGCCTCAAAAATAAATAAATAAATACATACGTAAGGACTCCAAGGCTCCCTGAGCAAACCCCAGAGACCGGAGAGGTACTAAAACCAAAAGAGGGAATGGAGGCAAAGGAGTTGGTTTTGGAAGGAAAAGGAATGTCACAAAGTCAAGAGGTCCTAAGAAGCTTGAGGGCCACATTTGGGAGCGTAAGTAGGGAGGCCAGCAACTACTAAACTCAGAGAGCTGGGAACTATCTGTAAAAAGCTCAGGAGTCACAGAACTACATAGACCACACATTCAGAAAAGGGTTCAGGAAAAACTTTACAAATACCACATCTCAGAGGCAGCTGGAGAAAAGGAATATAAAAAGATGGCTTATATAAGAAATATGGAGTAAGAAGAGAACAGCATTCACCAAGCCCCCTCCAGGAACCAGGACAGGTGCTTTTGACATGTGTTCCCAAAACTCCTGAGCTAAAGGTTTGGTTGCCTCCTGATGGGCCTTTTGGGAAGGCCCAGAATCATGGCAGTTCTAAGTTCACCAAGTGCACTTCACCATTGCCGATATCACATTTGATGGCATTATTTGGAGGAGACAGGAACAGGAGAGGGGACTTCACTGAAAGGGGGAATCATAGGGTCAGCCTTGGGGCCTGTATACGGACCCCAGCTTTTTCTCTCTGGCTCTTCCCCTCATCTCTGCTTCCCAGCTGTGGAGAGTAGTTTCCTCCTCTGCGCCCTTTATTTTTTCCTCACCACAGGTCTAAACCAATACAGCCATCTGACCATGGACTGAAACCTCCAAAACTGTGAGCCTAAATAACCCTCTCCTCCTTTTATTCACTTTCTCGGGTATTTTGTCGCTGTGACAGAAAACTAACACAGTGGGGAGCAGAAGTGAGGTGCAGAGAAATTCTCAAGAGCAAAGGCTTCCACTCTTCTGTGGCCTCCTTCTCACCTGCTAGATGCAAACTTCCTGAATGACTGGCCGATAATAGGAGGTCACGCCCAGGATTGCTCTCCTCCTGAGCTATTTTCCCAATCCCTTTTTTTTTTTTTTTTTGTTAAGTTTTTGAGATACTGTTTCCAGGTTGGCAATTCTTTTGCCTCAGCTTCCTGAGTTGCTGAGATTAAAAGAGTGTACCAGCATGCTGCTAACTTTACTTCTTAGCAACAGGTAGTGTGAAACCCACCAGATTCTGCCTGACTGCACTTTAATGCTAGGTTTCTGGGTAAAAGAAAGGAAAAACTGCAACTTGAGAAAATGTAGTCACCTGTGCATAATCAATAAAACCAGTGGTGAGTTAAATGTGTCTTATAATTTCTCCAGGGTTTTTCTATCTTTTAAAGTCTTTTCATGGAGATGAACATGAAAAAAGAAGGCATGCAATGGACAGTTCATATCAAATCTTGGTGTAAGTTGTAAGAACTCACTAAGTTAGACTCATAACTACCCTTACAGGATGAGTGCTACCTGGGAATCAATGATAATTTCCTGATGAAGACTTGTCAAGGCACAAACTACAAAAGACAAGGAAGTAAATTATACCTAGTGACCTTTCAAAAATGCGATGTAGGCTTAACCACCTACATAAACTTTAAATATACCTTAATGTCTTTGCTTAATCCAGGGCCGTAGACTGTAGGGAGTGACTGGACTTCTCTCCAGTTTCAGCATCTCTGTGATCAATAAGGACTACGAACCCCGACGTGGGTCAGTGGCCACACAGTTGCTGTTTATTAGCATCCAAAACCTTGGCTTAATTTGATGGTATTTTATGGCTACTGCCCATGAAGGAAACTGTACATGCTCATTTTTAAGGTATGTGTTTCCCAATTCAAGGATTTAAAATTAAATTTTCCAGGTAATGATCCTATTTTTATGACCTTTATATCTTCACAAGTATCCTATTTACTGTCTCGTTTATGTGAAGTGAGTGGTGGGAAAAGAAGAAAAAGAGGCAAATTCTATAAATCTACAAATACATAATTTTACAGCCCTCTGCAAGAGATTACTATTTTCAATGCTTACCAAATTACAAGCCCATGATAGAAATTTCTGTTTCTTAGAAGAATGTGATAAAAATTGACGATGTAAACTAGACCAATCTGTCAAGTAGCTTGGCATTCACAATGGCCTCCGGGCAAAGCAGTTTCAAGTCATCTGTCCCCGCAATATACCCAGAAAGGACTTCCATTAGTCTGCATGAAACTTCCCATTTAGGAGAATGAAAACCCGTGTGAGTCTGAATGTTCAACGTGTATATTTAGTTAAAAGGTTAATTTACTGACTCATGGTTCGGGGTATTAGAGCTGCACAAGAGAACGAGTTATCATATGCTCCCTAAATTACCTTTCAGTTAAACAAGACGAGGGAGGTGAACGCGTGATATGCCCTTTATTTAAGCTCATTAGTCTCAGCAGAGGGAAAGCTGCTGATGGTCATGCCATTCCCACATTTCATCAGGGAAGACGAATTGCTCAGTGGTTAGACACAGGCTCAGGCTGGTCACCAGCCAGACATGAATTAAATGATGGTGCTGTCCCTGCAAAGCAGTGAGATGTGAAGTTAGGCTCATCTGTGGATTCCTCTATGAGATGAGGTTACGGCACATGAGGACTGATGAAAAATTGCCCCCCACTGTAGCAGACACAGCACTCAAAAATGTGTCACTACAGGGTGTCCCCAGCTCCTCTTAGGAACTCAGAGCCTGGATCCTCTGGCAAGAGTGTCTCTTGGTATTCCGATTCCTTGAAAAAATATTGCTGAGAAAAAGAGGCTCTCAGTGGACACACAACAGCAAAGCACTTTCTGCAAACTTTCAGGGGCTGTTTCTCCCTAAGGGGAGATGGCACATTTACCCCTCTACAACTCTGACTTAGAGGCTGCTTTCCGCCTTTTTATTGTTCATGAGTAGGAAAACAAAGATTCAGCAAGGATTCCAAGTAGTCACATGGCCAAATTAGAAGTCAAATTGAGGTTTAAAATATTCTAAAATTATTTATGACTAATATTCATTGAATGATGGTGGCTCAGCAACAATATCACTAAATGCTTAAAACAGTCTTAGAAATAAAGACAGACATTCCCCCACTTAAACTGAGAAGACAGGCCTGGAGAGTGCTGGGGACCACTACAAAGTGGCTCTGAGCAGGATTTAATATTAACCAATCGGCTTTTCATATTTACTTGGGAGTAGTCCGAGTCTTAGGCAACTTGTCTGCAGATGGGCAGTTGATTCATACTAAGTGAACCTCTATGAGTCACTGGTCACTGCTGAGGCCTGTATTGGCCTGTGATGCCTCAAGGATAAGGTGACTGCAGGTGAGTACATCTGGCTCCTACTTCCATTAACTTTAAGGAAACTATGGCTTGCAGCCCTGCTGTGAAGGCCTTCCAGGAGATAAAATAGCTCTCCTAAATTAACATAATAGTACTTGGAGGAGTCCTTGAAAGGATTCCCGAGTCCTGCCCAGATTCCTGCTCAAGATTCCTGCCTTTCCTTCAGTATTCCCCCTCCCTTATTTGAAAAACCTAATAAAAACGGGCAACCCAGAAAAGTCTTTGGCTAATTCAGAGACTATAGAAGCTGGAAAAGAATTAGTCCCACCTGGAAGCCCTGAAATCATATTCCATTGTCTCGGTTTTTATTTACGCCTTCATCTGTCCACTCGCTTGGGAGATTGCAGGCCTGATCAGCCTGCAATAACTTAAGAGTTATTTAACCCGGTTTTTGATAGGGAGTTAAGCAATTGCTGGAGTACCCTTGGCAAATAGGTGGAAGACTCAGAATTTCAATCCAGGCAACTTAATTCCAGAAGCACACACATGATATTTCCATGCTTTAAAACCTTCCACTTGGCTCCTGTGTGCTCAGATAGCAGAATTTAAGACCAGAAAGTACACACACACATGTGCGCACGCGTGCGTGGGCATGTTTAAAATGGTAAATATAAAGTGTGGGTCTACTAGCTTGTCTTTAGGAGGACATAAGAAAATAACATCCACTGTTGGGGAAACTGGTTAAATTCACCATGTTTGCCTGGTTTAGAGCTTATTAATAAGCCTGTTCTGTACCTTCAAAGCCTTCCTGAGAGTGACACATGCCTCTAATTAATGTCCACAGCATGTACCCACCTGCCCGATCTCTCCATAAAACACAGAGACGTGGAACAGAAAAAGAGACATACATAACTATGACCCTGGGAAGAGCAAGGTAAGATGGACATAGTTCTTGGAAGAGGCTCTGGAGAGACCTTCACAGTCCAGGTGTCAGTGATGATCCAGCCCCCAGGACACAGAGCTCCCTGAGACCTCTCCCACCCACGTCCAGACATTCACAGCTGGGTACAGTCACCCGAAACCCCATGGGGAAGTAGAGCCACACGCAGTGAGACCAGTGACCATGGGAGGACAAGGTGTCCCTGCCTTTCCAGTGCCTCCTTCTCAGAGTCTTCCTAAGGACCGAACCCAAACTTGGCATGGATCCACTCTGATGCTATCAGTAGCTTCTGTGGTGTTCATCTCACAACAGTCATATGAGGTTATGTATTACAGGTCCTCCCGGGCTACGGAAGGGGAAACTGAGGTAGGAAAAGCTGCATTAAGTCACGCATCACAGAATTAAGGAATGGTCACTAAGTCACCCATCAGAGTTAAGTAATGGTCAAGGTAAGGTTTAGACTGAAGCAATCTGACACAAAAGCTCCTAAAGCTGCCCTAAAACCCCGCCTTTTAATATTTCCCTACTTTATGACGCTCCTGGGTAGAGACAAAGAAATTCTTTCACATATTAATAATGGTGTTTATCCATCTGCCTCAGGCCGCACCTCCTAACCAACTGCTCCCCATTCCCCCTCCCTCCCTTCTCTGCACACAGAGCAGACAAACCTTATCTGTTGCTTAAAACACAGAGCTATGCCTGTCCTGTCCCCTCCTGTGTAAATGCAAGGAAAATTCCTGATAGGGAGGCCTGTAATCCATAGTAAAAGTCTGATAAGAGTCTCTTAGGTGAGAGAGCAAACATATTAGCTTTACAGGAGAATGCACTCACTGGGTTAAAAATACATAGACAGAGAAGCCAGAGTGACCAGCTCAGAGTAGCAAATGGCTGCCTTGCTAAGCTGCCTCCCTACTATAAAATCTCCTGTACAAATAATCCTATTTCCGGGCTGGATAACCATCTTAACACAAAGTGTGCATTAACTATCACATGCCTCCCCCATCCCCAATTTTAGGTAGCAAATTAAGCATTTTCACCGTTCACCCACACCACCTGCTAGTGCCAGCCACCTCTTGCTTGATTAACCCTGATTTCCTTTGAATCACCATAGCCAAGTCTGAACACCTTTCTCATTAGAATATTATTGCCTGATTCTTGCAGTGCTCGTTTGCAAAGCATTTTCCGAAACAGTACCTCAGGTAAGGAACTGAATCATCAATGCAACCCAGTAAAGCAAGAGTTTTGTTTCTCAGATTAAGAAACCGAGCTTCAGGAAGGCTCCCGAGCTAGCACAAGGAAGAACCAGATTTTTGGACTCGAAATAAACCCAGGATATTCTTGTGGGGCCATCCAGCTTAACTCCCTCATCTCCATACCCTTCCTTTTCTATCCTAAACTGCTGGGTCCTGTGATTTTAGGTCCCAGATTTTAAATATTTTCCAAGTGCCCTAATTGCTTTTGGCTTCTGTCTATTATGTCCTTGGATACAATCAGATAAAGACTTAAATTAGCATGTACATTCTCAAGTAAATCAAAAGCATATGTCACTTAAAAAATCTATATACCCCAAACTTTTAAAAAATAAAAAAGGGGAAAAGATTATATCCCCAAATATCCCTAATATAGTAATAGCATTTCTCCCTGAGTAATAAAACTGTGGGCGGTTTTCTTCAAAGCGCTGTTCTATACATTCTACATTGTCTGTAATTAACATATATTATGCTGTTTGAGACCAAGGAAAAATGATTTTAAAATGTGAAGCACTGAAAGAAAGTGCTGGAAAAGACCACCTCCCCTGAGGAAGAGTATGCAGCAGAAGGAGACTGACTTGGCCCAGGCCTGAGGAAGTCTGTGAGGAGGAGGGAAGAGGTGGCCGCCACCATTCCCATAGCAGAGAGAGGAAGTGAGGGAAAATCTTTCTTTGGTGCAGGAGCTGGAGCTGGAACTTCAAGGAAGCAGCCACCCTTCCCACCCCTGAATATGCTGACCAGTACCATCAGAAAACACCTGTCCTCAATGAGAAGTTCAAGACCTTGTTGGATCAGTGTAGAGAGAGAGCTGATTATTGTGCAGAAAGAGAGAATTATTTTTAACAAATGCTTTAGAGGCAGCCAATATGTAACTCTAAATCACCAGAGATCATCACCCATGAAGCCGAACTTATAAACAAAGTTTGCAAAGTGCTGGAGGACAAGTCTTGTGTCCCTTCAGCAGCACTGAAGCAGCACCCTCTGCCACAGGACTGAAGGTGGAAACAGGGCAAAGCACCGTGGAGCTTTCCAACACAATCGACAGTTTCCTCCACTGGAAGATGGACTTTGGTAACAGAATGGAGTGTGCTGTTTCACAGGAGAAAGTGCCTCCTACCACACAACCACTCATGAAAATAGAGATTCCTGATTCAGACGGGGAAGTCATGGCCAGTGCTATGCTAACTGAATATGAAAATAATAAACACACAAAGGAAACAGTCCAGGAAGGCAGGCAATAAATCACAATGCTGGTGGGGATTGGACCTCATTAGACTGGGAAAAAGGAACCCTGCTGTACAAGGTGGTTATTAGAACAAGGTTCTCTCTCCTGGATGCTTTTCTTTCTCTTTCTCTGCTCTTAAAAAAGACAGAGAGAAGCCGAAGAGAAGGGGACAGACAAGGCCCAAATCTTTTAATGTGTGGTTTCTTTCCTTATTGTACATGTCTCAGCAAGTTACCATCAGCTGTTATTTGTTTTTAAGGATAAGGCAAGGAGACTGACTCACCCTTAGGAACAGGAAGAGGGAGGACTGGATCACACTGTTACTTTCATCTGCGATCCTGTCAGGCACCTTCCTTCACAGGGAAGAGGGAAAGCAATACGCTTCGGTGTGAAAGAAACACTTGAGCCTGGTTGGAAGCAAACTCTAGACTGGAACAAACTGACATGGATAACCACAGTGGGCAGACTTAGGGGCGGGAGAGGACCTGCACCTGTCTGGAGGCAGCTCTGATGCAGAGCAGAATCTTGCAGGGGCTGAGAGAGCCAGGGAATCTTGGGCATCGTTCTCATGAGCAGAGTAGCACCAGGAAAACTCCTAGGTGAACATTCCTAACTCTGAGGGCAGAAGGCTTTGTGTATATGATTTGGGACTGAGGGACATGGGGAATTTTGTTCTTCAGCACCATGGGACAGAGTCGCAGCCCTGTCCCAGCCGAGGGAAGGAGGGATTACAGCCAGAGGAGTGCTCTGCAAGAGGTCTTGCATTTTGGCATCCAAAGTTAAGCACATCCTATATACTTAGCCCAGGCTCTGTACTCCATTGTGTTGTGAACCAATGTGATTTTTTTCCAATGTTGCTAAATCAAGCTCAATTTTTCACTTTTTAAATAAAAACTGTACATGTTTGTGGGATGTAAACATGATTCTGCCCCTGTTTTTTCTCCACGTATCCTGAAGTCTTTCAGGTATCAGCTGTAACTAAAGGCAATGTTGTCACCTCAAAAGTCCATTGGCTAATTATGAGCGACACAGGGTCAGCCCAGTATCCTCCCCTAACACCAAGTTAAGAATCAGGGTGCATCTGCTTCAATTGCAGCAAGCAAATGTGTTGCAAGACTTTTCCAGAAACCAAGGACCCACGTGAACCATGACTAGAAAAGTCTAAACCATGTTGATTATTGACACAGCAAAATCAGAAAAGTAATGTTAAACTTCCTGTAGTGCTCTGAGAACTCCAAACTCCAGCTAGAAAAGAGTCTGTACCTAAGAGTTTATGAGTCTAGTATAGATGAATAGTTTCACAGTTCTGTGCTTCTGAAATACTGATCATTTCTTGCATTCTTCGAAGCATTAGACCAGTTTCTGCTTGAGAAAGCCATGTGTACTCTTTCCGTTACACTTAAGAGTCGCCAAGCCCAGGACCCAAAATCCTCTTTCAAAGAACTTTGGTACTATGTAATTTTTTAAAAATTCCTGGCAGTCCTCAAGCAGGAAGTCTCACAGCAATTACACATGGAAAAAGATATACAAGTTCAAAATTGCACAGCAACAGAGAAAATATGCAAATCTATTTCCTTTACAAATAGGCATACTTTTTTACCAACTCCGGGTTGATTTAGATAATATCCTTTGTCTTTATTGTATGTCTATAAAATACTTTTTAATTTTTAAACCAAAAGCCAATATAACAAATATAGACACCCATCTATGTTGCATCTGTATCAGATCTAAATTATTTCTGTAAATCCAGAAATAGATATAATGCTTTACATAGATATCTGTTCTTTTTTTTTTTTTTAACATTACAGCTATTTAAACACAAACAAGATTTGTCTCCATATGAAGGTCGCACTCAGCCTGGTTTTCCTCCCACAGAAGCAGTCTCATTACAGGGTTGAAGGAGTGAGAAGACACCTTGTGCTTAGCTTTAGATCTGCAGCTACATTGCTGATTCCCTCCCCTTTATCAAGGGAATAGTAGCAGTGCTCTTTGAAAGGGAGACCACAGAGGCGAATCAAACATATTGCAATGCTTGTAAGTAGAATTTCAAATAGTGGTCAATTGTCACAGATGCGTTTCAACTGACCTTGTTGCAAGGTGAGGAAAAACTTCTGACCATTTGAGACTTAATCTAGTTCTGGCCACTTTAATATTCTAAGCAGGTATCAAATTCCTCTTCACCATACTGCAGATTACTAATTTCTAGATTTTACTAAGAAAACAACATCTTAGAATCACTCAATGAGTGTCCAAAAGACCAACACTCAAGTCAAGCTTACTGTGTTGAAATTGCCTATTACAGATACACAGTCAAGACAGGCCAAGAGCTGTCTTCTGCTCTCTCAATGTCTTCTGGTCTCCCAGGAGGCCCTTGGCATTCAGTTCAGGATGCCAGGTGGACAGAGGGTTTTGACAAAGCCATTGACTCTACCTGGCACTCAGGCTGGGCCTCTGAGGGCTAACCCATTGCAAAGAGCCCCTCTGGAGAGACTGCTGTAGGCTTCTGTTCCGGTCTTATTCTGCTTTCACCACCACGCTCTGAGACCACAGCACCCAGACTTTGGCCACATCGAAGGGGGCCCGCTAGTCTGGGAAGGCTTCTTGGGCTCTTTCAGCTCCTTTGTGTGGGTTTTCTAGGTGAGGTATTGGGGTTTAGGGGTTGGTTTTGGTTTAGATTTGGAATATGGAGTTGCTGAAAGGAAAAGCAAATAAAGAACAAACACATACACAATCTCCCTATTCCATTTCATGAGAGCTACAATTTGACTGTTACATTTCATCAAAACTACACTAGTGACCCTGGCATAGATCTAGGGGCATATTACATTTAACAAACTGCACACATTATTATAATAAACCCAGTGGCAGCTCTACATCTCCAAGCCCTTCCATTTGTTAATGTTGTTCAAATTTTGTGACAATCCTTTATAAGTTTGATCTGGTTTTTTCTCTCTCCCCTTTCCTCCTTTTTTGTGGTACCAGTAATCATACCTGAGGCCTTGCTCCTGCTGGGCAAGCACCTACCTTAGCCCTGGGACATGTCCCCCTCTGCTTCTCTGTTCCTGTTGGAGACTCTTTGTTAACATTTGAATGAGGAAATGAAGCAGTGTCAGTAACAACCACCCTCTTCCCACCTCCCTGAATGCCAATAAAGGAGGCAGATGTGCATTTGCCCCAGGTGCTGGATGTCTAAGAGGGAAGAGGAAGCTGATGTGTTCACAGCAGACATAAGTTCAAAGATGTATCCTTGAGAGAAAACAAAGCCCTGGTCTACACCCACCTGTGTCTACTAAAGTCAACCCAGCTCTGAAGCCCACAGTAGAGCCCAGAGAATGAATTCAGTTTTACAGAGTTTCAAAAAATACTCAATAATGGTAGAACCAGAGGTATCCCCTCTCCAAGGAAATGGATCCAATTTAAATGCATCAAAAAATTATATGAGGATAGGACTTGGATCACAAAGACTGGGAGAAACCCCCATTATGAAACATCAGAATCACGTTCTTCAGGGCTGTCATTTCCACTTCCAGGTAATATTGATAGGTGAATCTTGGACAACTCAGGGGCAGGTCATAAGATCCAGCACAGCTATATCAGAAATGTCTGGGGCAGAAGGTCTTGTTAAGAAAATTTGGGGCATGGTGGTTACCGGGAATGGAACTCAGGACCTTGCGCTTTCCAGGCAGGTGCCGTGTCACTCCGCTGCATCCCCAGCCTCAGAAGGTCCTGTGAGACCACCCTTTCCCCTATCTCTGGCACACTGTGTTTTACAGTTAGGTATACAAAATACTTACCTGAGAGTAGCACTGATTAAGCACTGTTCTCTACTGGTAACTCCTATTTGGTCTGTCAATCTGGATAACACAGATAGACCAGAAAACATCTAACTACTTGCAGGATATCAGCAAGAAAGTATGTTGATGTCTTTGTAAGGACGTTTAAAAGGATGAGTTGGGGCTGGGGATATAGCTCAGTGGAATAAGCGCTTGCCTAGCAAGCGCAGGGTCCTGAGTTCGATCCCCAGTACCGCAAAAAAAAAAATAAATAAATAAATAAATAAAAGGATGAGTTGAGAATGACCCACAAGAAGATTATATATATGTTGATTACTGAAGAATGAATTTGTACAAAAGCATACCTATAATTAACAAACCACTGGAATTTGGGTTACTTACAGTGGTTTTGGACCATTTCTCTACTCTAACCTAAGCCCTAGTATTGGCTTGTATTGATCATCTTAGTGAATCCACAGACAGCCCTGCTATGAGCAAGTTTTCCTTTTAACTGTCATGCTGCGATGATACCAGATGATTCTAGATTCTCTAACACTGGCGCCTGGAAGGGAAGGACCCGCTTTAGATGAAACTGCATTTTGTGGATGCCTGATAACAGGTAAATCAGCTTTTCCACTGGTCTAGCATTGTGTGAACATCCCTCCCTTTTGGAAGGAGTATTATAAACCCTCTGGGCTGCAGTGATCGCTGGTCATTGTGTTAGTTCCTTCTAAAAGTCTCAATAGCCAATAACTTTCACATTGGTTCCTCTTTGTTCTATGAGGGCCACTACATTCAGTTAATACTTTAATTTTATTCATATAATCAAACCAAACAGCTTCCAATTACTTCTCAACTCAGAAATGATTGCCACAGAATATAGGTAAATAACTCACATCTCTCCTACAGAATTGCTCTTCACTTAGAAATCTACATGATTTGTTTGTTTGGTTTTGGTGCTGGGGATGGATTCCACAGCCTTGTGTATGCTAAGTATGTGCTACCTTTGAGCTAAACCCCAACCCTCAATATTTTCACTGAGGGGGCTGGGGATATAGCTCAGTGGAATAAGCGCTTGCCTAGCAAGCGCAGGGTCCTGAGTTCGATCCCCAGTACAAAAAAAAAAAAAAAATATTTTCACTGAGCAGATAGAATTTTATTGACAGCATCAAACCTAAACATAGGTGGGTACTGGCTAATTGCTTCCGTTCTGAGATTGACCTCACCAGTTGTTGGGAAGCAAACTCTCTACTTTCTTCATTGCTACTAGATACACAGACCTGCCGCTACCTTGGAGTTAAAAGAAGGAAGGGCTCCAGTACCTCCCTTGGATCTTCTGTTTAGCCTGCGGATATGCAAATCACTTTCAATTCTGTGGTCCAGAGTCCGTCTCTGGTGTAGGGGATAAGAGTACATCCATGGCTTCCAAATGCTCTTCCTGAGGCTAAATTAATGTGAACTGCCTGCGAATACACTAAAAATTCAGATCACAACTCCAAACTGGTCACAGGTGACCTTAAAAATGTACACTTGTGGCTGCGGCTGTCACTCAGCGGTAGAACACATGCTTATGAGTACACTTGAGGCCCTGTGTTCAATTTCCAGCACCAAAACAAACACATAGAGCATTTGTAAGAAGCACTACAAGTGATCCTAATATAAAAGCCTCTTTTTGGAACCACTAGGTTCACAGTGAGGCAGGAAAACCAAGAAAATGCCCATCTTCCCCTGACTTACTGTACGCCGTACTTACACTCTTACGAACACTAACTGTTGACTTTGAGAACAGTTCCAAATTTCAAATCAAACACTAGCTTCTCATTCAAAGCCCTAAACCACCCATCTACAAGGTAATAAACAATCAATCATCCCAAATCAAGGGCATTTTTTTACCCCTCTATCTTGAAGCACTTGATTTGGTGTTTTCTCCTTCTGTTTAAATAAAGGCAATTATCCTTTAAATAGAACCTTCCAGTCAACTTTACTGAGGCTTTCCTTATCTTGCTTTTGCATACCTAAAGTCATAGAACAAAGATTTTGGTAAACATCACAAATCCTCCTATCAATGGCCCATTGCCTTTGGTTGGGTAAAAATCTACCATACCAACCCTACTACACAAAGAATCTTCCAGGATAAATGGCTCTCAATGGTTGGAAGATAGCAGGCAATCAAGCAATATCTGATAAATGAGTAAGGAGGAGGAGATCAAATTCTTCTGTTCTTCAAAGTCCTTCAAAATCCAGCCCCACCTACCCAGATAAATTTTTCCAGTCCCAAGGTAAGGGCCAGCTAATTCCTCCCCTTCTCTCAAAGGGATGGTTGTTCCCCTACTGTCTTAATACACAGATCATCAATTTCCTCTCCTCCTAGGAGCATTTCCAGGTAACTCCACACAACAAAGACAGCTTTCCAATCTCTGCAAATGAGTACCCAGCATCCTACCATATGTTTTGAATTGTTAGAGCTATAAAGCATGTAGCAGATGGCCTATTCCAGACAGTCATTCTCTAGATGAGAAAACTGAGGTGGACAATCTGAGGAAATGTTCACGATCCAGTATTTTAGTACTTGCAGCCCAGAGAGTAGAAGCTCAGTCTGCGACCCTAATGAATTGCTTTCCTCAAGATTGTAGGTGAGAGGCTTGGGATTTAGCTCAATGTCACAGCACCTGCCTGGCAAGCATGAGGTCGTGAGTTCAATTCCTAGAAGAAAAAAAAAAAAAAAAAAAAAAAACTTGCAAAAGATTGTAGGTGTTTGGAGAACTTGGGGTTTAAGGTAAGAAATGGTTTTACATAAATGAGTCAGGTTACTCTTTCACTGAAGGCTGACCTTCCAGATTACGTGCCTTAGGTTAGGATGTGCTGCAGCAGAACTGACATTCTTGAAGGATATTTCCAAAGGTGTCATTAATGCCCAAACTAGAAAGTCTCTGAATCAGGTGTTTGGTCAATTCCCTTGTCTCTAAAAGGGCATTCTTTCTTTTCTTCAATCAGATTTTACTGGTGCATTTTAGATATACATAATGATCATACTTGCCATAGAGAATTTGTGCCTGTACCTGATATACCTTGATTCTTTCTCCCCCATCCCCCTTCAACCCCTCCTCTCCTCTCTATTTACAAAAGTGTCGTTTCCATTTTTTTTTTTTTTTTTTTTGCTTTTCTCTCCATTGAGGATGATTGGAGGCATAATGTGAGGACACGGATCCTCTCAGAACAAAGAAGCATACAACTGTAGTTAAGGGACTAGGCATGGTCCTAGCTAGACTGGCCACATTAAATCTGGATGCCTCACTTATAAGCTGTATGGCTCTGGGGAAACTAGCTAGCTTTACTGGGCCTTACATTTTTCATCTATGGAGAGGATAAAAACAGTTGCCATTTCACCAATCTGTTATATGACAGTACCATACTCAAGGTAAAATACTTAGAAAAAGACAGACTCTCATAAGGTAAGTGTAGCAATCTTAAAGCAAGTGATTGAAATTACTCCAGAAAGGAGCAGGGGGAGACAAACCATTCCAGGCCTTGGGCCTCTGAGTGTGTTTGTGAACTCTCCCAAACACCCACTCTTCCCTGTCTTTGTTAGTTCATTCATTTCAACAGCAGCCAGGGTCAGGCTGGACTCTAGACTCTTAAGGGCTCAGCACCTCTATTCCAAGGACAAGGCCCTGCAGTTAGCAACCAACTGCAAGAAGGCTGCACACCCATCATACCGTGACTACACGTGCACCCAAGTTGCCCAACGTCTGTACTCAAATCAAAGCAAAAGTCAACTCACAAAACGTTTGTTACTTTACAATCGTTCATTGTTCTTTTTTTTTTTTTTTTTTTTTTTTTGCGGTACTGGGGATCGAACTCAGGACCCTGCGCTTGCTTAGGCAAGCGCTTATTCCACTGAGCTATATCCCCAGCCCCCGTTCATTGTTCTTGATTGAAAAATGGTAGTATACAGCATGACTGATCTGGTTTTTGAACAACCCACTCTATGAGTTACTGGATTTTTACCTGGGCAAAATTGTCCAGGAGGGATTAACTTTAAAAAGAAGACCCCAGGCATTTTGAAGAGGACAGTTCCCCCCAAAAGTTCTAAAAATATTGTTATAGTGTTTTAGTAATCTACAAACTGCCTCTTTTCAAGATTCATTTGCATGAAAGTCACTGTATTTGAACTTCTAAAAAAAGTGTTTTACTTTAAATTACACAGGTTCCTTTGTGTAACTATGCTGCCTGGTAAAACTGACACAGAGCTGGATATGTAGCCAGCACAAAATGAGTAATTTATTGGATTGAACTAAGGACCTAAAATATACTGGGATGAAATAAACGTGTGAGTAGGGTTGTAAGTCTTCTGGCCTAAGACATGAATGAAAATTTCCTTAGGGACACAGCTCTACCTGTAATTTATTTCCACATTATTCTTGTGTGTAATATTATTTTTGGCATGTTAATGTATTGTCAAAGGATTCCAATCTAGTGACATGACAAAAGTTGTATTTCATTTTGGAAGGTATAAAGTGTGAAAATCAGTTGAATTATATATCCATGATATGCAATAAGGGTAACCAGTATATTCTGGGGAATGTCACTTCTCTGGAAAGACTAACATCCTAGAGCTATTAGATTAATTACTAGAGTTTTATTCTTCTTATTACAGTCAGTTGGATTTGCTGAAGGGAGATAAAAACTCAAAGCTCCTTTTGCTCCCCCAAAAGAAGAGTGATTTTCCAGCACCCACAGAATTCAGAAGATTAATGTCCTTTTTTGGCACTTGGCTGCATGCATAGGTTTATGTTGGCAAATAAAATAACTGCTGAAAGCTGAAGTCACCCTTTGATCTAGTAAATAAACATGGAGAAAATTCAGCCTCAATTACTCTTTAAATGTATGGCATACTCAGTATTGTAATGAGATGGTGACAAACACTGGCTTCTTGCTGAAAATACATATACATTCTGTGGGTATGGTACAAAAATCAATGGGCTGCTTACAAATAAAAAAAAAACCCATGCTGACATTTTTACAATTTCATTTCTACATTCGTCTTTCCACTCACTTCTGTGACCACATGTGGTGTTCCAGGAACAAATAGAACTCCATGTACTGTATTGTTTTGGCACTATAGTAAATGCAGAGATAAATAAAATATAAGCTTCGCTTGAGAAGGGCATAGATTCTAGCACAAAACAGTTACGTACAGTTGGATAGGTTATTCACTGAACAAAGGCATCCAATTAAAAGGCAGACTGAGATTTAAAACATAATCTCTAGTCCTTTCACCAAGCTGTGGACTTTGACACCGAGCCACAACAATCCAGTAGTAGAGTTGGTGGAAGTAAAAACTAATGTTTATTGAATTTTTATGATATCCCAGGCAGGGTTCCCAGTGTTTTCCATACTTAACTCACCCACAAAAATGTAGTGGAATGGATTCTCTGACTGCCTGCATTTTATCTGTGAGTAAGCTAGGCACAGAAAATGTCCTAGATTTGCTTCAAAGCATACAAATAATAAATGGGAGAGTGTTTACTAAATAATATCCTGAAAAGATAAAAACGTCAGAAGACGCTTAAGCAATGCAGTCAGAATACTCAAAGAGTTACCAGGGAGAAGGAAGACCAGGGCTTGGTAGGCGGACATGGGGCTGCCAGGCAGGCAGCATTTAGAGCAGGTTACACAGGAGGAAGAGAGGAGCACACAATGGGGACGGAGTCCTGGGAGAGCGTGGCTCACTTCCTCTGCAGAACCTTATAAGCCAGAGGTGGTTTCAAACCAGGGCTGATCCTGTGATCAGCATCCACATGTGGGAGCATTGCTGATCAATCCCCTACTTGATCTATTTTTTTTGTGTGTGTGTGTGGTACTGGGGATCAAACTCAGGACCCTGCGCTTGCTAGGCAAGCGCTTATTCCACCGAGCTATATCCCCAGCCCCCACAATCCCCTACTTGAGACCTGATAGAAGAGGGGAAATTGTACCCAAACACTGCTTCACTTATTAGTACTTGTCCCCGACCACCCCGTTACCCCGGATTGAACACTAGGCTTCACCCATGCTAGGCAAAAGCTCTACCACTGAGACGCACCCCTACCCTGTTTATGTTGTGTGAAGATAGGATCTCGCTAAGTTGCCTAGGCTGGCCTTGAACTTGTTATTTTTCTGCCCGGGCTTTTTTCCCCAAGTAGCTGAGATTAGAGACACCTGCCATCACGCGTGATAGCACTTGTGTATTTTTAAAACGGTTTTCTTCTTCTTGGAACAAAATATCCAGCTGCTGTTTTTGTGATGATACACGTTTCCATGTACAAAATGAAACAAAAATACATCATGATACATGGTAGCCAGTGTATCAAAACATTTTCCTCAGTCACAACAGCATGATAGATGTAAACAGGATCAATAGGTAATTTAAGTAATTTGGTCAACACAACTTACACTGTTGAGTATGCCAATCCGATCAACTCATTTTTTCCTTCTTCTTCCTTTCTGTATTGATGTAACCATTGCAAAATCTGAATTTTCTTTTTCCTTTTTCTGTTGACACAGGGTCTTGCAATGTAGTCCTGACTGGCCTTGAATTGTTGTATAGCCCAGGCTGGCCCAGGACTCAGTTCAAGGTACTGCCCCTCCTACAGCACCTCCAGACCTGGCTAAATTTTACTTTTGGTGAGCATATGATGAAACCTCCTATACTGATTCAAGTCCCCGACGCAGGACCAAGCATAGACAGCCAGAGAGCTTTTATTGAATCTGAGAAGTGCACAGCAAGTACTGCTGAATTATAATCATGAAGGAATTGTAAGGTAGCAAACCAGTTCCTACAGCTCCTCTCTGTAGCAAGGAATATTTGCTGAAGCTTCTTCTACTGACTCCCTCTGGTTTCTGCTGAAATTGTTCCCTGGCCTGGAGCTGACTACTTGTCCCTCTTAGGCTGGCTTTTCAGGCGTGTGGGAAGCTCACCGACATGGAAACACAGTGGATGAGAGGGAGCTAGCATCCAGGGGGGTGGGATCTACAGAAGGTGACATGAGGTCAACCCAGTGTCCTGCCTGACAAGGAAGTCTTGATTTTTTTTTTTTTTTTTTTGCTGTACTGGGGATCGAACTCAGGACCCTGCGCTTGCTAGGCAGGCGCTTATTCCACTGAGCTATATCCCCAGCCCCAGAAGTCTTGATTTGTAGTATCCACCTCTGAGGACCTCTATCCAGAGGACAGAGATTTGACCAAGGGGCTGTAAGGAGAAGAACCAGAAATCAGCTCAGCAAGCCATGTTCCTATTTCTGATGGTGGAGAACAAGCTGCTGCGGTGGGGCTGGGCCCAGCAGGGAGCCAGAGTGTTAAGCAGGAAAGAGAAAGGCAGTACTACTTCCTGAGCCAATCAAATGTGTAGGAAGCTGTAAGGACACCCGATAGATGCTAGTATTCATCCCAAGCAAAGGAGAAGTGCAGAGTACAAAAGCGAAATGAACTTGCCCCCTGGAAGGTCACCCGCCTTGGCCTGCGCTGGCAATAGAGAGGTAAAAGTGCCCCAACACAGAGTCAAACCATTTGAAACTGAGGCATGCAGAGCCAGGAGACAGGGGCTGGGGGCCAGGTACTGTGCTGCGGCTAACCATGGTGCTAGCTTACATTTCGTGGGTCAGGGTGCTTCCTGTTCTGCATTTTGCAAGTGCTCCACCATGAGCATTATTCGCTTCATAAATAAAATGTGCTAATTCACTTAATGTGAAGGTGGATCCAAACGAAAAACACAGGGAATATCTCAATATAAAAATAATCATTCCAGTAAAAGACACATTGCCATTAATCCCTCTCAAAACACACTCTCTCACTCTGAATACGTGCATCCCAGCCTCTTTGCCACTTCCTGAAGCCGTTCTGGAAGTCCTCCTTCCTATGTAACTTCAGGTGCACTGTCGTGACCGCCTCAAAGCCCTGAATCCATTTAAGACATTTAGGTTTTATGGTCATTTTGACTTTTGGGTAGAGACAGAAGTTTGCATGGTACCAGATCTGGTGAAAAGCGTGCATGAGGACACACCGTGATACTTTCGGAAGCCTGCCTTTCTATTGCATGGCTCTCGGTAATCATTCATCCTATCTTTGATGGTGCCTTAGAAAGACACAGCAGAGAACTTCCATAACTGCCTCAGAAAAAGGTAAAACTGGTAAGTGTTTTCAGAGTAAAGGGAACTATTCCGAGGGAAATTCATGGCAGTGTGTTGTATTATAACAAATTTTATTTAAACATTCACCATGTTTCAATCACACCTAGCAAAATTTTTCCAAAAAAAACTAATACGCTTTGATGTTTCTTATTGTTAAGAAAAGACAAATAGAAGGCAGAATGAATGATGTAGGACCAAGGACATACATCTCACCACTCGGGTGAAACACCTGTCTCGGATGACAAGGTCTTCCAAACCTAAGTTAGGGTGCAGGGGACTTGTCCTGGGCAAAGGGAAGGGAAGAGGAGTGAGGGAGAGGAACAACAAAAGGGGGGCCCTTCTCCACATTCTGTTCTCACAACTGGAAAGAAAGTAATTTCTAGTCGGTTTAATTTGTTCAAAAAGGAGAAGGTACAAAAGCTAGCTAGAAAATTAATACTTCATGATAACTAAGTAAGAACTGGGAGATGGAGTGCATGGGAAGCTACTGGCAGCACTTGGACGACCCAGTTTCCAGGGGATAACACTCTTGAGGATCACAAGATGAATTTTTCAGTCACAGAAACTATTGACTACACAGCAAGCAATGCGTTTAACTCATGAAGAAGGGGAAGCAGCCAACTCTACAGGCATTTACAACTCCTGGTTTTCGTAGGTGTAGATATTTCTAAGTCCATGCTTAGCCCATGAAGTCATTTTCCTTTCCAGTTAGTGAAACCCTGCAGGCAGTCTGTAAAACTGTAAGACAACAATGCTTAAGTGATTATAAAACAAAAACAAAAACAAAAAAAACAATCCCCTTCATCAAGCTGAGTTGAACAATGACTTTTTGAAAGGCAGGTTTTTTTGAGGGGTTTCAAGAGCAATGATGCTCCTGAAACAGTGGGAGGGAAAACTTACAGTAGATTTAGAGGTGGTAATTTGCATCAGGCAACTTAAAATATATATAAGCTTTTAGATTAAATGGTAGCTGCCAACAGCTGTCACGGGTAGACAAGGAATCTTACATTTGTTTAAAACAAGCCTTAAAATTAATTGATTTTTTTTTAGGAATACAAAGAAAGGCTTTGATGGGGGGGACCCTTGGGAAAGTAAATTCTTAGAAGAACAGTTCTCACAAGCAAGTGCTAATGAGTAAAACTCCTTCCACTTTGCGGTTCTTTTTATTAATGAGCATTGCATGGAAATTAACACAGAATGGCTCAATATGTATGATATATCCCATTAGGTGTGTTTCAAGCCTAGGTGAGCTAGTATCTCAAAACTCAGCTTTCCCAGGGTATGTGTTAAGCCTTTAAAAATGCATGCTTTCCAACCCAATGTCTCAAATTATTATTTGAAAAGAAGGGTATGTTTTAAAGTGCTGCAGAGAATATTCAGGATGATTAAAAGCACCAAATAAAAATAACTGAACTATCCAAACATAGAAGATAGTAAAAGAAAGTGGTAAATCTGAGCAAGAGACAGCAAAGCAGCCATTCAAAATGACTTTATGGAGTTACATTTACTCATTGGAAAGATCATAAGATCATGCCATGTGATCATTCATTCACTCATTTTGCATTGTACGTGTGTGCGCCCCACATCACAGAGCTTGGAAGCACTGAAGCCAAACTGACAAGCATGGCTCTCGCGTGTGAAGAATGGGGAGGAGTGTGCCAAGTAGTTGGCTTGTTTGTGTTCTGAGGGAGCCCCGTGTTATCGTTTATATCTAGGTAACCCTCAAAAACCTCAGTGCTCAGCGACTTGTACTCCCTATATTCCCCAAACCACCTTTTACTCTTCACAACCTTTCCTAAACCCAATACCCTTATGATCCATAGAGTCCCTTGAATATGACTGTAAACCATATTTAGACATCCTAATAAGTAGTTCCCCGAGGCACACAATAAAGTCAGAGTCCCACTATATCTGCTACAGGACAGGTGAAAGCAGTTGAAACTGAGATGATTATTAATAGCTGAAATATTAAATATGTTCTTTAAAGTCTTCATTACTGTTTCAATAGAACATGGATATAAACTGTATGTCTAACAGTGCAAACAGAGAAAGGTGAATATCATTGCATTTTATAGACAAGGACCATGGAGATGGACAGATAAAATGATTTCTATAAGATTCATATACCTAGAAAAGCCCAAGACATCAGGGAGGCAACTTTAGACATCAAGTGTCTTAGTCTGCTCAGATTACTACAAAAACATCACACACAGGGTAGCTTGTCTATGACAAATTTATTTTTCAGAGTTCTGGAGGCTAGGACAGCTGTAATCAAGGCAGATCCTGTCCTCACTAGACACAGGCCCGCTCTCAGGGAGACTATACCTCCTAGCTGTGTTTTTGTGGTAGAATGGGTAAAAGCTACTCTCTGGGCCACATTGCAAAGATTCTATCCTCTAATACCATCCTCCGAGGGCAGCGGTGGAGAACCTAGGGCCTGTGTGCCACAGTGGGCACACAGGGCCCTCTCTGTCCTCTGTGTAGCTTCACCCCGGCAGCTGGGAATCAGATAACAAAAGCACAGCAAATGCAAAGTTTACCTTTCAATAAAAAGCTCTTTGTACCACCCAAAGCTCTGCTACCGTGTTTTTCTTCTAAGGCAAAAAATGATAATATCTGAGTTGTTTTTTCCTAAAGTAAAACCTCAATATTGAGGCTTAATTGCAGTGTTGGCACTTTGCAATACACGAGTAGGTTTTGGGTTGCAGTGTGGGCACCTGGTCTCTAAAATGTTTGCTCTCACTACTTGAGGGGCTGGGACTACACTGCAAGAATTTGGAGGGATACAAAAACCCAGGCCACAAAACATATGCACATTGTGAACCCAGGCCACAAAACATATGCACATTGTGATCACAAAAATCCCACCTGAGATTAGGTAGATAAAACAGACTCTAAGGCATGAAGACAGAAGCCTTGATAAAAGATGACACCTTACAGGCCCGCCATGTTTCCAACCTTTTATAAAAACAAAGACAGGAATGTAAAGGAGTAATGAAGTGAAGCCCCCAGCGCGCGCGCGCGTGCACACACACACACACACGCGCACACACACACACACACACACACACACGCACGCACGCACTTGTTATGTCGAAGCACTAACACCCAGTGCAATTATGTTTTGAAATGGACCTATCAGGACATAGTAAATTTAAAGGAAATGAAATCATGAGGGGGGGGATCTTAACCTGATAGCACAATGATCTGAAACTACAGATTTTAACATTGCAGCCCACGGGGGCCAGAGGTAGAAGGGATGTGTGGATGCCAGAGAAAGGAGACACCACTCCTCCTTTCACAGTTCACTATTCTATCTCTTCTGGGTGGGGACCAGGGGATATGAAGTAATATTGTACTATTTTGGGGACCCGTGATGAGAGGCCATTGTGACCTGCCTTAGGGACAGAGAAGCATGTAGAAGGCTGCACAGAGAAAGCTTGTGACTGTGGCACTCTCAAGGCAAGATGACAGCCGCAGAGGCCAAGCTAAAGAAGGGAGCAAATTCGACACAGACAAGGACCTGTTCTCCGTTAAAACTGCTCCCTCCATTTATTGCAGTTGCTGTTCCATGAAAAGCACCTACTCCTTTCCCTGTACTTCTGCTAATAAAAATGGATCAACCATGGGGATTGTCATGCCTGTCCACTAGGGGCAGGATCATCCCAGTCCTCTCGTACATTCAGTGTTATCTCTTTCTTTATTTCCCACTGTTCCCACACAGGTATCTGGGAGTCTGAAACAGAGCACACTAAGTTACCCAGGATCTCTCAGACTTGTGACCCTCCTGCCTCAGCCTCCTGAGTAGCTAGAATTACAGACATGTGCCAAGGTGCCCAGCAAAAGAAGGCATTTTTGCAGCTGATGTTCGGGGTATAACTGGCTTTGGAAGCTGAAGGCTGTGCCATTTCCACTGAGGCTACGGATTAGAGTCCCATGGGGGCAGGAGGTAGGAAGAATGTACGGGTGCTAGAGGAAGGAGGCACATATCTCCTTCTACAGTTCATCGCTCATCTCTTTTCTGCTTTCTTCCTATCATACAAATCAGTTGCCTCCCAAATAGTGTCATTATGCTGTCTTTCCTGTTATAAACTTGCCAGTAAAGACCCCAGCTTAAAATCACATTTAGATTACTATACTTTTACACCCTTAAAACGTCACCATCCTATTTTCATTGGTTTTCCTTCGGAATTTCCTTAGATTCCGAGCATCTGAGAAATCAAAAAGCTCGCCATTGGCAGTCTGCCCCTTGCTAAGATGAGATGACGCAATGTTGGATCTGTTTTATAAATACCTAATTTCTTAGTCAAGTTCAAGAAAAATGTATCATGTCTTTCTGCTGTGATACAGAGCCAAAGAAAGAATAATTTCCCTTGCCTGTAGTATATTCTATGACCACATCTCCGGCCTTGCAAACTTCTACTTTTCTCTTGGCCGCTCAGGGGGCCATCCACTGGCAGGTAAGTATTTGAAAAATTTTGGAGTACAGAGCACTGTTCACGTCAGTCTATGGCTCAGGCACTCTGAGCAGTTTTCTCACAAGAAATATGAGGCAGATCCACATCATTAGTTAACTCAGGCAGAGATTTCCTTCTCCTAGTTCTTACCTATAACAAGTATGATACAGAGCTACTGACTGTGGAGGCTGGACCCAGCCTATCTGCGCTCAAGTCACCTTGGGTAGTCTATGGCTTTAGGTACCTTTCTGTACTTCAGCTCTCCCATCTGCAAAATGGGGATAAGAACAGTGTCAGCCTTAAAGGCTGTTTCAAGGTGAAACAAATGAAAACTGGTAGAGCATTTGGTTGGTGATCCTTAGTAGATGTTTTCATGAACTTAGTAATTTCTTCCCAAAGACATTTCCCATCTTCCTCGGGTCAACTCGGAAACTTAGCCTAGCGAACATATAGATCGAGAAAGTAAAAATAAAGAGAAGTTGCCGACTGGGAGTGATGGAAGAGCTTCTCCACCTTGCCATAAGATCCCAGACCTACATAGCTTCCTCCAGGCAACAACAAATCCCTAAACAGAGTCCTCACAACTCTACTATCATGGAATTCTGAATGACCTCACAGTTCGCCAGGTCTAGAAGTTGGTAATTGGGATGAGTATGGAACCCAGGACACCCAAAAGTGTAAAGGAGGTGTTGGTTGCAAAGATGAGGGGATGACGTATCAGTGTCCAGGAACCATGAAGGATGCTAAACACCTTCACAAAATGTATGTATGAAGTTGTGCGTGGAAGACAAACAGTGCTTGGTAGAATATTTCCAGTGAACAACCTTCCCTCCCCAGATGCCAATGGTACCCACGTCAAGAAACACAGAACTTAGAATCTTTTACAAAAGAGATACAGTTAAGTACCTGGAAGCCCTCCAACCAGTGTGAACACTTCCTGCCTCCAAAGGTTCAAAACATTAAGCATTTCATCCTTATCCTGAGACAGTAGCTTCCCTTTGGCCTTCTTCCTGCCTGCTGTGACACACAGGGTACTTGTCTATTCAGTGAAGTAAAACAATAAAACCTGCCAAGTCTCAAAACTAATACAAAATATTTACAAATCATGATGTCAAAGTTGCTGCTGTAAGGAACACCCCACACTTATACAGTCAATTCATGCTTTCTCTCTCTCTCTCTCTTCTCTCTCTCTCTCTCTCTGAATAAAAAAAGAGCAAAACCACAGTCAAAAGGGTTGTCTCCACTTTTACTATGCAGTGAAACATAGTTTTCCCTGTGGGATAGTAAAAATACTGTCAACTAGATTCTCATTAACAGCCATGTTCCCAGGTAATAGCAGCTCAACCGTGCCTATGAACAGACTCTGGGTTTATGATCCCGTTACCTTTGACTTACATGTTTAAGATCTGCACAAATAATGAGGAACATCAACAACATAATTATGGATGAATGTAAAGTAGCTCCTTTGCTTCTCACCACCAAGGTGGAAGAGAGTGAACATAGCCAAAGTCAAAATCAAAGAATATGCCCGCTACCATGGGCTTCAAAATTCATACACTGTGTGCAATTTGAAAAGCAACTGGGCCAATTCCAAAAGCTTGGCTTGTTATCAAGGGAGAAAAAGTACTATGTTAGACCTCATAAATGCAACTAAACAAAAGTCAAAAAAAGCATTTGAAGCACTGTTTAAAAAACAATTCAATGCTTTTTTTTTTTTTTTTGCGGTACTGGGGATCGAACTCAGGACCCTGCGCTTACTAGGCAAGCGCTTATTCCACTGAGCTATATCCCCAGCCCTCAATGTTCATTTTTATCTGGTAAGTGTAAAGCTATGATGTGCTATGATGGTTAAACTGCACTCACTAATATCTGGCATAAAATCAGGATGTGCGCAAGTTACATTATTACTCATTACTGATCTGGAAATTGTAATCAATGTTTTAAGATAAAATCAGAAGAGATCTAATTTAGCCCCCACTAATATATATATACACACACACACACACACACACACACACACATATACATATAGATGTATATGCATATATATAATATATGTGTAAACATATTATATTATACATATATATAAATCCTTTGCAGTAAAAACTACTTCCTCCCTAGAAAACCCTGGGGACTTAACTGAAAACCTATTAGTATTCACAGACAGCTCAATAAGGAGATTGGATGTAAGATAAACATACAAAAATCAATAGCCTTCCTGTAGATCGGTGAGAACTAGCTATAAGATATAATGGAAATATTGGAAAAACTCAATGGGTTTGTGTTTTTCAATCATTATCTACAGTAGATCTCAACAATCCTCTTGGGGGAAGGGATTCTTATTAGCATATCTATTTTTTTAAAAGTTGAAGTAATAGTTGTGATTTTTGTAATGTAAGGCACTGCTTTTCATCAGTAAAATATTTTGTTTCTAGGCAAACTAAAGGCAGAAATCTAACACTACTTTTTATAAAGTTTTAGCTCAATTGCTAAAAGCAGAGTGCAGAATTCTTGCCGTATCCAGCAAGCATTTTAAAAACTACTAAAATAGTTACAGCTACAACACTGTGTGGAAGAGGATCTTAGAATCCTTTTTATGAAGGCTACAATAAATTAGGTATTTGGTTTAGTTTAGCTAAATACACCAGCCATTTTTGCTCTGTGAAGAATAACTTCCCCATCACAATCTATATCAAACTTTTTTTAAAGCTTTTCTTCTCATTCATGCAAAAGTAGTTTTCGCATTGTTTTATCAATATGAGTTCCTCTTTCAAAAAAATACTACACTCTTATGCTATTTCACTATACCCTTGTATCAGTGCTAATTTTAAACTCTAGGACACAGAGAGAGTTCCAGAGAAAAAGTACTTCACAATGAAACAACAATGCTCAAATACTACTTTCAGCTGTACCTCCTCATGGTCAGCACCTTGTTAAGGAACACAGAGTAATGAAACTTCAATTTCTCCTATTAGTTAATTAGCGCCGTTGCAGCTTAAGGGCTGGAAGCCTTAAACTGTTAATTACTCACAAGTGTGCTCTGAAAAACCAGGGGCTGAGTATGTCTTTGTTACCTCTATGCATACGTTCACATGACCGTGATAAGAAACCTACCTATAAAATATTCTTCTGCAAGCGCAGGCTAAGTGGTACAAAATGGAGTGCTCTAACAGCTAAAGGTGAGTTCAGTCAACCAGTGCCCTCCTATTGATCTCTTATCTTTTCCAACACTTTTCTTCTAATCCTCTCCATAATTACATGAACTGCAGAGCTTTCCCGAAGCTGTCAATTCCTCTTGCATCATCCGTTTTCAAATGGCCAGCAGAGAAGCAGGCTGGGCACTAGATCAAGCTGTCAATGTCCCCCACTTGGCTATCAACAGTCCTCTTGGCACATCTGTCAAGGGCCTCCTAGGGTTCTTCAAAACTCTTCTCCCTTGGAGAAGGGCGAGAAGGGTGGAGGGAGCAGCAAAGTATTGATCCATTCTTTTAACATGCTAATTTGCCTGAGGCTGCTTCAGTCACTGCCAAGCTGGACACTTCAAAAGGAAACTTTTTCAAAGCAGAGATGTCTTTTTCAAACACTTAAAATGGAAAACAAATGAATCCAAGTATCAAGTTCACTGTGCAGTGTGAAGGAGGTTGCTCAAACAGAAACCACGGAGTTAATACACAAAAAGGGCACCTTCAATTAATTGCTAGTAACATGAAGCTGGAAAGCTGGAAACATATTTTGTACTTGATACATCATAACCTATTAGAATGTAACCTACTGAGTTCAACATTAATCTTGGGGAGAAAAATTAAGGCTGATACAATTAAACTGAAGCAAAACATTAGTAACATTGATATTGATGAATGGGCATCTCCTTAAAGGAGGAAAATGAAAATAAAATGAAATGTTCACTCAATTGCATCTCAGCAGTTAACACATCATGATGTCTAAACAACAAAAAAAGCTGACAGGTTGCCAATTACTTAAGTATTTTTGTTTATTTCTTTCGTCATCAGTTTATTACTTCATCAGTGGGACAAGATAGAGATAAGATTGCAGCATATAATTATGTGACTAAACATTGCAAAGTATGATAATTTTAAAGTTTGTAAAAACTCATGAAAAGCAATAATTTGTTTGCTGTTTTCAGGTCATGCACTTCTGGGAACATGTTGTGAGTTGTGAATAGTTATAACAGAAAAAAGTCATTTTAAAGACAGGGCAGCACGCATCATGAAGAATCCAGAATGCAAAGCTAGTGGATGGAACACTTGTCTTCAATCAGGGATGTTCTTAAGGACAAAGGCCTGGGAGAAAAGCATTCCAAACTGGTCGGGTCTTAACTGGTCCTGAGGTTGGCCCATATTTGCCTGCTAGAGCATTATGGGAGGAAATCGGTATTCTGTTAACCTCTGACCCTTGGGATCGGAGGTAGACAAAGCCCCATGCCGGGGGCTCTGGGAGAACACAGCCAAATGTCAAGCAGCAGGGAAGTGATTGTGAGGGAAATATTTGGCTTGGGCACAGCCAGCTTCCTTGGGACAAACTGCTATTCACAGAAACAGGCCATGAAGAGATAACGCCATAAAATATGAACAAAACAGAACCTTTTTCGCCTGGCTTCTAAATTGTTAGTTTTATGGGACTTCATGCTGAACAGTATGAAAAAAAAAATCCAATTTGCTTTGAAGCGCATTAGTCTGTCTAACATCCTAATTATTGTTTACATTGCCATTTGCCTTCTATTAAGAATTGAATAATTACCCAGCACTTCATAGTTTAAAAAATACATGCAAACAGGATTATCTGGGTAATTAAGAAAATGTATCACAGCTTTGTACTGGTGTGGGAAATATCTGTACATGTAAGGAAAATGATAATTATCAATCAACTTACTCTGGATGGTATTTTAAGGATTTTGAGCAATTTGAGATCTGTAACTTATTAAAAAGAGGTTAGTCAGATCACCTTTGAGAAGTGTGGGTCTGTTTAAATCCATCCTTAGAAACAAGAGCCAGATCGGCAGCTGAGTTTTCTCATTCTCCTAATGACACCAAGAGCACACCAAGTATGAGCATTCTGCTGCTCTTTAATCCTAGTAATCCACCCCAAATGGACTTTGACCAGCATCAAACTTTGCCAGACCACGTGGCTCTAAACCAAAGCTCCTCCACAGTCAGATGTTGTTTTATCTGACCTTGCCTCCCCTTCATGAAGCTGCAAAGTGAAGCTAATGCCCATTTTCTGCGAGACTAAGTGAACTTCTAAAATGTGTCATGCAACATCTTCTTCTGGTTCACAAAATGTATATGATCATGGCCTTTCTGAAGATAGCGCAGTTTTCAAGCACAGTGTGACGTCTGTGAGGTGAAACACTCAGGATGCCAGGCCTACCTTTTTAGGAGGACTAAAATAAACCTAAAGGATGTTTTGAGAGCTTGGGGAAGTAAGGAGGGGAGGCTGAAATTCGGGAGACAGTGTTTAACCAAAAATTAATATACACATGTAATAAGGAAAACCTACCTTTTAAGAAGTTTTATCGGGGAAGAGAAGGGAAAACAGTAGATTTTATATGAGATTTATGCTGTGAAGTCCAAAGTATTCATTCCTACACATAGAAACAGATGAAAGAACCAGCAGTGATTTGTACATCACACTCTTCCAACATCCTCTTGCTGGAGGAGTGCTTAGACCGCAACCCATCAGTGTCCTAATGTTATTTTCCAAACTTCCAGAAGACCTGACAGTTCTTTTACAAAGAATTTTATCTTTTCCTTCACATTTTTAAAGAGCCCTTTGTTGGGGGGACTTCTAAACATTCCTGGCATAATCTGAATGGTACCATCTCCTCCCAGCTCAGAAAGAACAGCAAGATTCCCGCTGAAGCTGTCACTAAACAGAGAAGCCCAGGGATTCACCAAGGCTGGGTTCCTTCTCCAAAGGTCAAAGTGAAATGAGCAGTGGGAGCTTGGGTTATTCCGCACGGGGCAAGGGGCTAGAGTGACAACCAGTCACACTCGGGTGGGGGTTGGGAGGGCTACACAAAAGGAGCCCTGTGCAAATAGTAGGCACTGGTCTCCTACCCCCAAGTCTCTGGAAGCATTCAAATCAATACTGAATTAATTTGCATGGTGTCTAAATCACCGGGTTCTGCATAAACAGAAGGCGATTTTGGCTGGAATTTCCAAAGGAAGCCCTCACTGCTTTTGTGAAAGGGGGAAATGGGTGTGCTGTTTCGCATGAGGGTGCATACAGAATACGCAAATGAGGAATCTGCAGCGTGGAAAAGCGATGCCTGGCAGACAGCTGGTGACCTGCATTCACCCAGAAAACGCTGGGTGTCTCCAAAGCGAGTTGTAAGCCCTACCAACATGTTTGTTTCCCAGGAAAGCAAAATAGACCCTGAATATTCATAGGATGTCCATTTAGTCATGGGCCTATTAATTACCCTGAAGATCATGGAACCAAGTGACCTCACCTGCCCTCCTCCCCAAAACAGCTTAGAGGTACCAGATGTAATGGGATACAATGAGAAAGGTTTTCTGCTCCAAGTGAAAAAGATACAGTCTCTCGTCCAGGGGACGGCTGAGGCCTTCTTTAATCATTCCTTCTCACAAGCACAATAAAGCTAAAGAGGGCACTGAGCCACGTTACTGGACACAGATAGCCAGTTTTTAAAAAGCCAAGAGCTATAAATTGCTGCCTAATTTTACAGAAACATCTAAAGGGTTGAATAAATAAAATGCCGTTCTTCCAAGTGACCTAAATCTCCTAGATTATGAAAAAGTTCCAGAGCTTTCTTCTTTCTGGTTCAATTTCTAAAGCATCTAAGCGATCTGTAGAAAGACAGCAGCATGCTTTGCGTGGTACAAGGCCACTGGGTCCTGCAGAGGTTCCCAAACAGTTTTGGTCTCAGAACCTCTGTCCACTCTTGAAGTTACTGAGGATCCCAAAGCTGTGCAACTTATGTGAGCTGTAGCTACAGGCAAAAATTTCAGCAGAAATTTGTAAGGTATTTTTCATTCATTGAAAATTAACAATAAACCCATTTCACGTTCACACAGATGAAAGATAACTACATAACCCCAAACCAAAGAAAACCAATGAGAAGGGTGGCACTCCTTCACTTTTTGGCATCTCTTTTTCCTGCCTCACCTTGTACAGGACACGGCTTCTCATACGCGCTTTACGGTTCAGCGGCAAACTATTATACACCAGATGACCTATGGAAAAGCCTTCCTGTGCACCCACAAGACAGAAAGAAAAGGACAAATAGCATCTTACTATTAAGAAAGTTTTGAACTGGCAGGCCACATATAAGGGATTTATAAAATATAAAAAACACATTTCAGATCCCCAGCACAGCGCCTCAGGAAAGGGCAGGTTATCAAGGCAGAGAAGACCAACCATTTACTATCATCCATCCTTCCCAAGGTGAGTCAACACTGTGCCCCCAGAAGAAACAAACAATCAAACCTTTCCTCTGGAGCCTAACTGGGCTACTTTCACTGTGGGGCAGAAACTGATCAGATAGCCCACACTGTCACCGTATTCCCAACAACAACAACAACAACAACAACAAAACATTTAGCATAGTCATTTCCACATCCTAATGGACAACAACTTGAGGCACTGTGCTGAGCACTTTACCCACACGTACATAGGAACTTGAGGTCAAGGGAAGTTAACTCAGTGTCCACAGTCACACAGCTGATTAAGTGGGTCAAGTAAAAACTAACTCCAAGTCTCCAGCCCCAAAGGAATCTTTTAACCATAGCTACTAACTCTGTTAACTGCACGTGTTGCAGAGGAATTTTCAGCCAAAGAAATGATGCATCAATATGATTAAAAAAAAATAGTTAAGACCCAAATGAAGCAGGAACCATAAACAGGACCTCATTAATTTTTAAGTCACATGGGAAGATTTTGATATACCATGTTGACTCAATGAAATATAACTCCACCAAATAAATGTTTAATATGAAACAGCCCTGGACTCTTTATGCATTCATTTATTTATTCATTCATCCAATGAACATTTAATGAGACTCTGTGTTCCATAATCATAAACTGAGATGCTAGTTTGGATACACCTTAACTGTACTCACTCCCTCAAAATGTTTTATGAAATCTACATGTTTAAGATGAAACTAGAGAACACACACAGAGCAAGGTTAATCAGTTTTTTAAAACAAAAGTATGCATGTTACAAAGGATGTTTAAAAATATTATCTGGAAACAGAAACCTAAATATCTCCCAATGAGAGAAAAGTGATGCCCATGATAAGCGGTTATCACAAAAGAAAGATAACAAGAAGTAAACTACGTTTCTCTTTTTTAAAAATATGCATATAGATGCATACGTGTGGGTTATGTGTCAAAGTGTAAAAAATAGTAACTCATAAAAGTTGGAGAGCTTGAAAAACTCTGCTGTGTGTAGGAAGTAGGAGACTTCCCTTTTTACGTGATAGAGTTCTGCTCTGTAAATCTTTCTGAAAAGTGTGCATTTCTTGGGTAATATTAAGTTCATCAATTAAGCACCAAAAAAATTTGAGTGGTGAAGTTCAGTGCTGTGAAAGTCAAACTCGCATCAAGGCCACCTCTGCTCGTCTTGGTGGTGACTGAAAAGCCATTTAATCAGTCCTTTTCTGAACAGCTCAAGTATTAACAGAATAATTATGTCTTAATTCACTTTTGAAAGGTACACGGAAGCTCAGTTGGACTAAAATAAGTCATCAAATCTTAAACACCATATTTCAAAAATCCCTAACTGAGATAATTCCTATGTGAGGCTTTGGTGAACCCAAAATAGAGACCTCTGCATGATTCACACTCACAAAAGAAACTTGGTCACTCAAAGAAGGGAAAAAAGTATAACAGAAAAAGGGACAATAATTAAACTCTGCTCTTCTCATAGATAAAGAATTACGTTGTGCAGTGATCACAGCCGTGCTTCAAAGCTGGAGATTAAAGCAGCTCTGTGATTCAAGCAATTGATTCTTAAAGACACGATTCAAAGGCAGCAGAAGAAGAATTTCAAAAGTGGAAAGGATATAAAACAGTATCTCTCTGAATTCTATTTTACATTCTTTTTTTCCATCATGTCTTTCTCCTATCCTATGGTCCTTTCATATAGTACATTAGAAAAACAAAGTCTCTTTTTTTTGACAGAGGTCCCTCCCCTTTTACAGAGCATAACGTTAATTTTTTAAAAAAATTTCATAGCCACCATGTTGTTTTTGTTTTTGTAGCAGAACTTTTAATAAGATTCTTTTTGCTGACATGGGTACATTACAGAGGTAATATTCACTATGGGTCCTAGATTGGACATTGAAGGCTTTATGGTCTCAAGCCCTGAACCACTGAGTCACACCTCCACACCAAAAACATTTACATATTTAGCAATTCTTGATTCCTTCCTAGCTTAATTTTGTCACAGGCATGATTCTTTGACCTTAAGAACAACCCTATTAAGAAGGTTTTCTTTTTCCTAGTATTATTTATATACAGATGCTCTCTGAAAATACTACTTGTTACTAGTCTCCAAAGAGTCAATCTGGGCCTCTCCTCTCACTTTGGAAGAGTTTTAATTAAGCAAAAATAAGATAGTGAAGAACTGTTTCCTCTGTTCATTCAGCTTACTGTTTCTGCAGTCGGAACACAGCCCCAAAATCCGCCAGGCACGTTTCCTCACTCAGAGGCACGCTGAGGGAGGCTCTGGCTGGGTTTCCTTTCTGTTTCTGTTTTTTGACAGTCTGACCAAGCCTGGCATCTGTCTTAGCACTGTTCAGTCCCCGTCTACACTCGATCGCTAGACCTGTGCTAACTCCAGTCACGCAGGCTCCGTGAAGACGCCAGACAAGTGGCTAAGATTCACTGTTGTCCTAAGGAGACCAAACCTCACCATTTCAGAAAACGCTCCTGAAGCACGCAATGAACTTGCAGCTGTAGTAGGGGTGAGCTCACCATCTCCCCACACCCTTGACACCTTCCAGGCTTCACATTAGCATGTACTACCGGGCAGTAGAACTCCAAGAGGAAGTGTAGTTCTGTCCCCAAGGTCCCTTGATGACTCCGAGGGTTGACCAGGGTTAGATTCAAACAACAGACCCCAGGCCCCAGCTCGCCCTGGCCATTTTTACCCAAGGATCCTTTGTCAAACATTTAAGATCTTAATCAATCTTCACTCTGACCTGCCAGACCCCAAGGAAGATGGATGAGGAAGGAGATGACCTTTCACCTGTCCTTCTATTTGTCCTGCACAGCGGACTCATTGAAAAGACAATGGGGAGGAACCTGCTGCCAGAGTTCTGAAGACTCAGCCCATTCTCTGTTACATTCCTTCCTAAGCTGTCTTTACACTCTTTTCTGTCCCATTCCCAAAGCACTTGTCTCTCATTCAAAGGAAAGTTCTCTTTCTTGTGGGGGGTGGGAGGGAGACACTTTCCAAATATCATTTTCAATATGAAGTGTGAAAACAGTCATTATTCTTTACTAGAGCACGGATACAGACCTGCTTCCTTTCCTAGCCTTGACTTTGAAGAGCAGCTGAAAGATAATTTCCTTTAATTGTTTTAACTCAGCAACCTTAGTGTCAACAACTCTGACTTTGAAGAGAGCAAGCGATCAAAGAAATTCACACCTGTTTGTGCTTTATGATCTACAAGGTCACCTTTACCAATCTTCAGTCCCTAAGCCTCATGGCAAGTTTGTGAGTTATGTAATGCATTTTGCATCCCATTTTATGGATGAACAAGCCAAGTTTCAGGTGTGAGAAATGTGCCCAAGGTCATACAGCTACCTAACCAAATTGAGAAGGATTTTCTTGTCTGCACGTTCTTCCTGCTATGCCTGGGTGCTCCTTGAATACCAATAATGTCAAGGGTCAATGATTGTTATTTGGGATTTTATGATGTCATGTCATATTTTTCAAGCTTGGAATTTAAGAATCCTTGTCTTTCGAAGTTTTCCCTTCTTTCATAAATTCAGGTATTCTCACTTGGTAGAAGTGAAACTAGTACTCAGAGTGTAATGTTTGTGCAATAAGTTTCTTCATAAAGGAGCTAATCTTTTTATGAGAAAAACAAAGTACATTTTTTAAAAACCCTGAAAACATTAAAATCTCTCCAAAAATGGCTCATTCAACTTTCTCCCTTCCACTCACAGATAGAAACAAATTGCTCTGAAACAGACAGGACCTGAGCTTTAATCAAGCTCCTCCCCTTCCATGAATCACATGATTAACTGGATTCCCAAGATTATTTCCATAAAGCAAACCACTAAAATGTTCAATTGCCTTTACATACACTTTGCCTACATCTTTTCCTCTTTTTCTCCTAATTTAGGTTGTAAAAATGTCACGGAGTTACACAGTGTAGCAGTGTATGAATTACTGGGCTCTATGACAACTGAAAATCAATGGCATTAGATACAAGGAGCTGAGCTAATGCCAGACCGGTGAACACTCTAGCAGGAAATGGAAACCAGTGTGTGTGTGTGTGTGTGTGTGTGTGTGTGTGAAGTACATATAAGAATCTTGTCATGTGAAGATGTGCAAACCTTGTCTTACAAAAGCCAAAAAGGCAGAATAATTTACTCTAAAATGTGGTGCAGAGGCAGTGCCATGTTCCTCTCCCCATTCCTTCTCTGATCATCGTACTTTAGCTGCCAATAACAATGCCCTCACATATTTTCTCATGTTAATGCCAGCATATAATTTAGGGTGCAATTCACTTGGTACAGCTTATCGAGTAGTTGCTCAGTCAAAAGTAAACAAAACAGCAGAAGATTAATCTTTATAGAAAACTTTAATTTTTAGGCTTACAAGTTCTCCTTTCTTATTTTAAGAGAAAAGGTAGCCAGTCCTTATTCTGTTTCACTTGCAATAAAATTAAGGGCCTTCAACATTAGTTATTTCTAGAAATAACACCAACAGATTAGTAATGGCACTTGGGAAAAATACAAACTATGAAAAAAGAAGCACATAACTTTTATCACACCAAATTACCCAGAATGCAATTTTTTGGTTTATGACTGCTGACTCCTACCCAGTCACGTGCAACGCCCCATAGTTAATCCCACCCTGTCATTAAAATGGTTGAAATGCCAGACAAATTGTTTGTCAGTCAGTTATTTTAGATCCTTTAATCACCAAGTCAGTTGGTCCATGTAGGGATGCAGTGTGTAGCTCAACAATCACCAGAAGAAAAGCACATTCTGATCTGCTGCAGAGGGCACACAGTTATACTGTAACTGTGGAGGGAGGACCACAGTAGGCTAGGCAGCAGGAGACTCTTGATAACCATTAAAAATACAAACCACGCAAGGCAAAAACTTGGGCTAAGTGATTTTTTTATAAGATGTAAGGCACACATATATGAGTATCCATGCACATATGGATTCTCCCATCCCTTACTCAGATGCAAAACTGCTTTGAAGTAAAAGACGTCTCCAGCATTCTCATAGAAAGGGGAAATAAGGCAAGCATGAACTGCATACACTGGACTTGAGGTGAGAAAAAAAATCACCTTAGTAATGTGACAAGCCATAATTAACATGATAAAAAGTACATTCTTTTTCAAAGGCTCAGTAACCTAAAGGGATTGCAATTTACTATTGCCTCTGACCACAGATCAAATAAGACTTGTACTAACTCTATTATCGTCTCCTAAGAGAAGTAAAGAGGTCTTTCGTTAAGATTGATTTTGCTCAGAGACCCTGTCAATGAGTGTTCAGTGGAAGAGAACATTCTAGAAAGACTCTTCCATCACTTTGTGACTTCTCCTCTGGTCCACAGGTACAGGGAAAGAAAAGGCCTTTATTTACATGGCTTGATTTCAATCAATGGCAGGGAACTAGAAAAACACAGTACTGATTTCACACTTAAATAATTCATGCACATATACTTAAAATGAAAGATATTCACCATCTTTGCCATTTTACCAAGTCTATCTACATAGGAAAACTGCGGCTCAAAAACTGCGTCTGCCCTCCTTAAGTATGGATCAATCAAGCCCATTTCTCTGCTGTTCATTTACATTTCAGAGGGTGCATCAAGCAGGCTCAGATCTAAGTGCCTGTTAGCAAATGTGCTTGGCCTTCTGATGATTACAGCAGCACCATTTATTTTGTCAGTGTTAAAAAAATCCCAGCCTTGCCACCTGGAGCTACAGCACTTACTCATTAGACCCCTGTCCCATCACATCCCACAGGGGCCGCTAATTACTGGCTTTACTCCATTTAGTCTCGTCTCTGATTAAGGATGCGCACTAAGCCCTAATGAAAAGGACAGTATGGCCCCTCTTACCTTGGCATTCTCCACTCTGCTCTTCGTGGCCAGCATTGCACAGGCAGTTTCCAATGGGGACCAGCCATTCACCATCTGCCCCGCAGTACATTTTTGGCACATCCTTCTCTTCCGAGTTGTTGACACAAGAGCCTCGAACTTCCACCAAGGAGGAGGTATCAGCCCCTGTGATGGTGTCTGGAAACTGGGCCAGGTTGCGAACGGTGAGTGGGCATTTCTTATAGAACACGCGGACCGACACCAGAGCAATGCAGGCCCCCACGTCCTGGAAAGCCAGGTAAAACCCCTTTCTGCTCAGTGGCCCAACATCCCGGATCTCAGTGTTGAGTTTCATGATTCTGTCGCCGATGTCCACTTGGGTGAAGCTCTCATCAGCCGCGATAGTGTCGATCTTAGCAAACTGACTCTCTCTGATGAAACGCTCCTTGTCGTTGTCTGACTCGTAATAGTACAGGTTAAACGTCTCCTTGCAGGTCCCCATGACTCCTGGGAGACTATTGCAGTCCCGCAAGGTGAACTTAATCTCGATGTACACCCTCTGAGCCCCCTCTCGGGTGATCCAATCAGTTCGCAGCCAGTTATTCTGGCTCGGCTCCATCACGTTACACACTTGGTAGGTTCGAATTGGCGTGTTTTTTTCGTCCATAATACTCACTTCCTCCCACTGCAAAGATCCAGTTGGAAATGTATCAGTTAGAAAGTTTCACCACACAGGATTTGTCAATCCTGTTATTCTGTTCTACTTTGCTCTAACAGGACATCAATTATTTTTGTTTCAATAATGAAGAAATCTACCTTGCACCCATTCTCGTGAATAATGCATCTCATAAGAGATCAAACGGTATTTCATTGTCTTTGTTTCATTTTTTTACTTAAAATCCAGAAGTGGTTGTGAATTTACTGCTTCTGAGTTCTCAGTGGTTCCTTGAGGTGGTCTAACAACCTCCAATTCACCTATTACAACAGCTACAATTTCAGGTGGCAACTGTTCAAATGTGCTCATAAAGGAAGAAGAAAAAAGCTAGTATGTGTATTGTTTCAAACACCGAACAGAGATCAGCAAATTAAGGGCAGGAAGAGCAGAGCTTGCCAAAGGAAGACAATTATCAGTTAATTAGTGGTGCTCCTGTCAGAACTTTTCTCTCTAATACCTAAAAGAAGTCAACTGGTTTTCTTTGGCACCACTACTCTTTAAAAGGAGCAAAGAAAACCCCATGATTCTGGTTTTTGTAATCCAGGAAGACGGCAAATTTTATGACTGGGTTTCTCAAATACACTCAGTGGTAGAAAGTTTTCAAGAGCACGTATTTAATGAAAAACTTTGTACACCTTCTTAAAAACATTGACACATGAGAAAATGGGAGTGACCATGGACTCTGCTTCCAACTGTTCAGTGGACAGTGAAAATCAAATAGTAAGTGTGCTTCGGGTTGAAAGCCCAAAAGCATTAAAGGAAGTCAGGAATGTTTTGGTTTCATCTTACTTTCTAACATAAAGATTCTAATGGTAGAGTAATCTGAATACAGAGGAATTCACTGTGATGAAAGTGGTAACTTTGCTTTACCCATTGCTTTTAAAAATAATCCTAAAAGTAGTAAGGGAGTTTGGGTTTCTTGTCTCCAGCTCCTAGAAGGCTGGTAGGCAGCCTCCAATTCTTCTTTTACTTCTACTGTAATGTATTGATACAGATCTGGCATAAATCAGATCTTAAGTACCTAACACATGAATATAATTAAAGTAAAAAAAAAAAAGATAGTTTCACAAAATCTGTATTCCGCAATAGCTCCACTTAAGTGCCATTGAGTCCAACGAAGTACATAGAATCATAATGTATCTTTAAACTGGTTTCCCATCTGCACATTGGAAAACTATTAATGGATGGAAAGGTTACTATGTGAAGGGCCATGATGCATAAAATTCTGTATTTCTTTCATCTGCTACCATTATGAAAGTTGGAAATGGGAGGAGTAAGTGCCCTGTGGTGATTAAAATTTTCTTTTATCCAGCAACCAATAAATCACCAGTAATTTACTTATTTGAGGAAATTCATGTAAATCCAAAGATAGATCCCCACCTTCAAAAAGACCGACTCAGCATGCTCCTCATCTCAGAACACAGGGAAAATGGGAAAACACGTATCAGTGTAAATGAAAGCTCAGAGTTATCACCACAGATTCCATACAGGACAATCCACGTCTAGTAAGAACTTTCCAACCTTGTCTGACATTGATCAACTCACTAGAAAGAACAGTGGCATATCTTGCCTTGTACAGTCAGCATCAGCCCTCAGCAGACTCCTTTAAATGCACACCAGCAGGAGAGCTTTTGTTTGACTACAATGCTATGCCATCAGGAGCCATCATGTCCAGTTTCCGGTGCTGAGCAGGACTGCTCTTGTGGACAGTGAGTTGTCTGTCTGGATTCCATCTCACATCTTACTGGTTGGTACTGAGAAATTGGGTTTCTTTTTAAAAGTACCCCTAGCAACAAAAGCTACATGTCATTGTCACACAACTACCCTAAGTTTCCAACAAAGATAAGAAATGTTCTACCTATAGTGAGAGATTTTAGAATAGTAAAAGAACGGATATGTTTTTATCCCAAAGAAAGAACTTTTGAAGGATAATCCATGAATGCCTAGTTGGCTGGTAGATACCAAGTACATCCCTTCACTTTTAAGGTTAGAAAAAGTCTTCTTCAATGATATGTAGGCATTAATTGCATTTTATATAATTTCACACACAATTTCTCAATGTAGCTACATTTTTGGAATGACTGATTAGTTGTACACTAGTAAAAGTTCACTTCTAACATTTCATAACAACATTTAAAATGTTCATACATAATAAAAGAAAAACACCTGCCTATATCAGCCCAAAGAAAGCTCTGGACTCTATACAGTAAATTATGCATAGTGTCTCTTTTATGGAATTCAACACAACTGAAAGAAGTTTTGTGTCTGAAGAAAGTGACCAGGTGTTCTTTCAGCAATTCTAGACAGGAAATGAAGGAGAGAGAGAGAGAAGGAGAGGGAGAGAGAGAGAAAGAGAGAGAGAGAGGGAGAGAGAGAAAGCAGCATATTAAATTGCAATAAAACCTTTCCAGAAACTAGACAGCCCATAGATAG
The DNA here is from genome assembly GCA_004027595.1 of Dinomys branickii. Taxonomy (NCBI): domain Eukaryota; kingdom Metazoa; phylum Chordata; class Mammalia; order Rodentia; family Dinomyidae; genus Dinomys; species Dinomys branickii. Next base: position 52,944 of record PVLD010006377.1, on the reverse strand, counting down.
TACTCTCAAATAAGTCACATGTATGTTTAGTGAAATGAGTTGGTTCAAAATCACACTGGATATATTCTCCAATAGGAATAATAAGCCAACAGGAATAATAAGACTCATGAAATGTATTAATACAGTACAGGTAATTCCCACCTTTAGTCCTTTACTTTCGCTAGCACTTGAAAAGTATTGTAACCTATGGAGAAAGACTCCTGGGGCAGCCTGGGAAAGCCCTGCCTGAAGCAGTGACCTTTCCAGGGTATAGGATTAACAATGAGTCTGACTCTCACTAAGATAAAGCTGTACCTTTCTTCACATTCAAAAGATGAGGGCAATTGCCTGCAATCAGTGGTGAATACAGCCTGTCTACACTGCCAGAGGCCTGCCAATCACTCTCCCTCCCCTTTAAAAAATGGTTTTGGGCACAGACTAGAATTTTTCAGGGAGGACCAAAACAGCAACAGCAGTCAAGTTCAGATAGAAAAATGGGAAGGCACTGCAGTCTCTGTTTTATTTCAGATGGATTCAAGCACCTGCTTTTTTTTTTTTTTTTGTCTTTTTGAGACAGGGTCTCGCTATACAGTTCAGGCTGGCCTTGAGCTCGCTTTGTAGCCCAGGCTGGTCTCCAACTTGCAACTATTGTCCTACCTCAGCCTCCCGAGTGCTGGGATTACAGGTGTGCACCACCACGCCCGGCTGCCAAGCATCTGCTTTGATTCTTCACTTTTTAGTCACAGTTTTCTTGCTCAGTCTTATTTGGGAAACATCTTCTTAACAGTTTCTGTGAACCTGTTTTTTAAAATCCTTTGTAGCTGTCTTAATTGTTGGATGTGGGGGTCCCATGCTGAGTGTTAACATTGCAGTTTTTGTCAGGTAATGACTCCTAATCCTCCACTCAGACTGCTTTTAATCAACTGAGTCATAAAATATCAAGTATGTGACAGTCAGACGATTTGCTTAATTTTGAAAGGATGTAAGAATCATTCCAATTTGGCAGAAGTCAAGAGTTACAGGCCACACTGACTTCTTCCCAGAGCTGATTCATTCTGACTTACTGGGTGGAGAGGGAGGGCTGGGAGAGTGTGACCAGAGACCCAGCAACATTCTCTGAAACCGCGTAAGAAGGCAGTCAGTGAGGGCTACAAATCTGAGAAAAAATGAGCAGGGGTAGCTTCTCAAGCTCCGAAGATCTCCATTCCAAACACTCAAGAGTTTTCACATTTAACAGCAACAATGCCCAAGCTTGTGGTTTTTCTGCCTAGAGGACACTCTAACTACCATGAGCCCACCGGGCTTTCTCTCCGACTGCTCAGCAGTTGACTTAAGGCTCTGACAGCAGGTAAGGACCCCACATCTGTAGGTACAATCAGAAATGTTTTCTTTCTGGTATCTTTGTTTATTCATTTTCCTCACCTGAAAGCAGAAGAATTGCTCTAAAATTGACCCCGTCAGGGCTTTATGATCCTCAACACATTAATAGACATGAATTCTAATTTGGTCCCTAGCTCATACTTCTTGTCGGTATTTTAGGCAACTAAGTCTGTACCTGCACCGATCGCCTAATTTTGAAACAGCTTTCTGCCCTTTTGGTTTCTAGTTCTTCCATGACACAGCCATCCGAAGGGAGTATAGGATTTCTCCAACAAAGCGTAATTCATTTCATAGGCCACAGCGGAAATCTGACCCCCTCACCACAATCACCAAGAATCAAGCCATTAGGACTCTCGGAGAGTTGCTAATCACTCCTTTTTCACCCTTTGCATTAGAAAGCAATTCAGAACTTACCCCTCCTTCCAGAGGGCTTGCTATCCACCCAAGTTCTCCCTGAACAGATCTGGAATCCAGTAAAGTAACTGCAAAAAAAAAAAAGTAAAATAGATTAATTTCCAATTGGAAAAAGCCAATAATATAAAAACCATTTGCCTGAGCGTTTCCATATGTGTGGAGGGTGTGCATATCCAACTCTGATCAAAACCTAAGCTTGGTCTCACTTATGTAAATAATCATTACTCAGTTGATCCTCTCTCCTCTTTAAATCTGCAGGTTCTTATTTATTTAACTTGCTTAGCATTTAAAATTCCATCCCAGGACCCCGTCGACTCATTTTTCTCAAGAGGATGAATAGAGAATCTCAAGCACAATTCAAAAAATAGATATTAATGTAGGGTAGTCACACTTGACGGCAAAAATCTACGTTCCTCTGTCTGGTGTCTGCTAGAAGTGTCTGCTCGTGCAAGTTTCAGAGGACCGCATAACTCATCCTCACGGCGGCAGAAGCACAAGTGAATTTTATCAGAGCATCCAAAAGGTCAGGGAAAAAGGTGTCTCTCCTAACATCTTTTCCCCTTCACCACTAAATAAATAGTCCCTGTATATGGTATCCGCTGCTTCAAAAAACAGAAAAATCAAAGTTTCAGAACAGAGAGGGTGGGAAGGGGTATCAGACGCGTGGAATTAGAACGCAAATGTCCTGTCTTTTCCAGGTCTTCCGGAGGACAATCCGAGACTCGTCCTCCGCCCCGAAGAAACCACTGGTTTGAATTTAGGTGCGCAGTGCCGAAGAGTGTGCCTCAAAGCCCAGGGAAAAGGAGAGGGAGCCCACAGAGGCGCAGTGCCCCGCTCTGCCTGGAACAGGACAAGGTACTGACATTGAAAGGGACGCAATGAATTCTAAACCTCTTCACATTCCCTTTCCCACCGCGATCTGCAGGCCTGGGGGTCGAAAGGCCCATCTCAAAGGATTCACAGGGTTATTAATTTGATCAGCGAGGCTGGGCCTTCAGGTTGGGGGAGGGGTGGGAATGCGAAGACTCCATCCCGGCTCCTGGACACCCCAACTCTCAGTGTCTCCCCCAGGCCCCGGAATTCTGCCCACGTCCCCTCTTCTTACACACCCGCAAGTCAAGACGGTTAAAACTCAGCCCTTTCGCCCCGATTCTCCTGGGGAGCTTCATTTCCTGGGGTCTGTTAATTATTTTAAAATGTTTAGTCTTCCCGGGTCGGCTCCCGCCCAGAGGAGCGCCCCCTCCTCATTCTCTCCTCTTGGTCCCCAGAGAAAAGCCCGCTACACCCATTTGGATTTATGTAAGGTGGATTAGGGACACAAAGGGAACAATAAGACCCAATTTACAAAAAAAGGGAGGGAGTAGAAAGGGAGGGTAAAAGGGAGAAAAGGAAACGTGATGGGAATAAAAAGCAACAAAATGAATTAATTTTTAAAGGAAGGAGGGGGCGGGGAGGGGAGTGTAGCCCCCCTTTCAACCTCAGTGCCTTTTTGTCTAGCGTTCCCAAGTTTTGCTTCCAAAAGAATATGCAAAGAAAGAAAAAGGGGTCGAAAAAAAGAAAATCTCTACGTCTGGGGCGAGAGGACTAGGAAAGGTCCTAACAAGTGTGCGAAGCGGCCGGGAGAACGCGGGGTGGACGATCCGCCCGGGAAATGACCCTGGAGACTGGGCGGCGGCGGCGCAGCGTATAACCGAACCCAGGTCCGAAGGGAGGGGGCCGAGAGGGCGGGAGGGCGCCCCTTTCCCCTTGAGCCGTGTCTACGGGCAGGTGTACACGACAGTCTCGGAGCCTCGGTCTGGAGAGCTCCGGTACCCGCGGGCCAGCCGAGGCTAAGTTGGTTTTTGGCTCCCTCCTTCGGAACAAGGAACATGATAGACTGCACAGGGATGGGTGGATGGATGGACAGACGGCTGGGGAGCCCGAGAGACGGACGGACGGACGGACGGATGGACGGATGGACGGAGGCCTGGGGAGATCGAGAGCCGGATGGACTGATGGACGGATGGACGTGGTGAAGGGAAGAGTGCACTAGTGTCATGGCTGCGTGCCCGCAGGCTGGACTGCAAGCTTTTCTCTGGCAGACACACACCCACTCGGGGCACTCTTGCACAGGCACTCACGGCCCACGTCCACGCAGGCACTCGCACCATACACACATTTGCGCGGGCGCGGGGGACACATACACATGCGGGCCGCGCGCACGGGCGCGGGCGCGCGCGCACACACACACACACACACACACACACACTCCGCATGCACATACAGCTCCCCTCTCTCTGGGACTATCAGATACTAAATGGTCACCCCCCCACACACAGACACATACAGACCTTCCCGCACATCTGGACAGGCGCACAGTGAACAGCACCCAGCTGGGTCTTGTCCGTCTCGCGCATTCCCTCTAAACTACCCCAGCGTACTGTTTTGGGGGCGAGATGTGAAAACTACACATGTTCAACTTGCAGGTCTGTGCTCCGGGTTAACGGGGTGATCTGAGGAGCTGGGAGCTCCCCTGGGCCGGCGATCGCACCGAAAGGCGCGGGGCCGGGGGCGGAGAAAGGTGTCTGCGGCCGGATACTAGAAATCAGGTCACTGTAGCCCGCGAGCGGCGCCACGGCCGCTGCGATGCTGAAGTCCGGAGTCCGGTCCCAGGGAGAGCTGAGCTCGGGAAACTTTGCAGAAACCAGAGCTCCCAAGGCTTTCGCGAGCACCCGGAGCCCTGCGCTCCGCTGCGAGGCAAACTCGCGCTTCCCCCTCGCCTAGGGCAGTAGATGAGGACTCGAATCGGGGCCCAATTTTGTTTTGTTTTCAAGTCCTGGAGTAGGCTCCGGGCATCCCCTCGGGGCGCTTCGGGCCGGCCCTGCGTGAGGATGCTGATAAACTTTGGCCCTTCGCTGCAAACTTGGGCAGCCCGGCCTTCCGCACGGGTCATCGCCTCGGGGTGGGCTGGCCGGCGGCTCTGCGGTGCCCCTCCTCCGACCCCCGGTGCGGCAGCTTCTCCCGAGTCGGGACGCAACGCTCTCACCAGGCTCCCCACTCCAGCCAGCTCCGCACTCGCGGAGACCCTTCCCCCACAGACTGTGCCCTGTCTGTCCGCGACCGAAGGGCTGCTCCACGCTTACCTTCATTCGCCGGGTACACCCTAGAACCGGTGACAGCGTCGCAAATCCCAAAGAGAAACGAAAAGAAGACGAAATACAAAATCCCAGCCATGGTTCGTCGTGCCAACGCTGCTATCCTACCGCTTCTATCCCAGTGGAATAAATGCTTAAGTTAGGAGTGCAGCAAGCTGAAGACATTGCCAAGAGGGTGGGCCCAGCCCGTGACGCGCGCCCGCCAGTCCGGGGCCCGCGGCCAATGGGGGCGCACACGGGGTGGCCCTGGCTCCGCCCCTGCCCAAAGCCCGCCCTCGGTCCCGCCCCTCACGGCTCGGCGGGGCGCAGGTCTCCAGGGGTTCGAGGGGGCGAGCTCTGCCCCGCCCCTGCCCCAGTTGGAGCGAGGTCGCGTGGTCCCCGACGCCACTGAGGGATGGAGTCCCTGGACCCCGCGGGAGAGTCCGAAGACTCTGAATTACCCTCGGGAACCCTAGAAAGTGTTGGCAACCTTCTCTGCCCCCAGCGGGAGGCTGGGGGGTGGAAAGAAAGGTTTTCAGTGAAATGCAGTGGGGACAAAGTTGCTCTGCCCCTTCCTTGCTTTCCCGGGGTCCGAGGGGTGGCGCCTGCCGGCCTCGACTGGGCCGCACGCTCGCTCCTGCACGCCGCCACCGCCACCCCGCCTGCCCGCCGTGTTTGGTGTCTTTATGGCGCTCTTCCGTCTGCAGGGCTCTTGGGGGACTTTGGCAACTGAAGTATTGGTCCAGCTCTCAAGTCGCCCGCCCAGAGAGCACGGACGCAGACGTCCCCAGCACCCAGCCCACCGTAGGGCTCAGTCGCTGTCTCGGAGAAGAAACGAGGGACTTTCTAGCCTCGGGAGGAGTTCCCACCCCTTGCCGGTTCCCGCGTTCAAGCCGAACATCTCGCCCCGGGTCCGGGCCGCGACTCCGCTGCAGCGAGCTGCCCCGAGACGGCCTGGGATCCGGGAGCCAGCAGTGAGCTTTCCAGGGGGAGCCCCCGGACCCTGCCTACCACCCCGGGGCGCAGGGACAGAGCGAGGGGCGCCTTGTGAGCGCGGGGCTGCAACTGCCCGACCGCGCACGCAGACGGAGCTGTGCGCTCCCGGCTCCCCCTATGCGCAGCTGGGACCGCGCCGCTGCCCCGAGACCACAGAAACCCGCCTGGGCGCCCGGGCGCCCGGGCCCCGGCGTCGGGGGTGTCATTGTCGCCCCCGGTAGGCTGGCAGCACCGGGCCGTGATCTGTCCCCCGAGGTTCGGGTCGCGGGTGCAGCCACCTGAGCGCCAAGAGGTGACGGCTCCTCGGCCAGTTACTAGGGACCGGTCCCCGACGCAACTCGCTGCGTTTTCTCTAGGGTTTTAATGGGGCCCCGATTCTTAGCGAAGAACCTCCCTTCCTTCTCACAGGATGCCCCTCCTCTGGCTCCCTCCAGGGCAGGGCTGGGTTTGACTCGCGAGCCCGGGTCCCAGTGGGAACGCGACCCCCGGGAACTGCAAGCCCCTTTCTAGCCGCGGCAGCGGCCCTGCGTGAACCAACCGCGCCACCTGCCGGCCAGATTCTGGCGTGCGCGGCCACGAAAGAAGAAGGGTGCGTGGACAAAGACCGCAACCAACCACCGGGTAGAGGCAGCTTGTGTTTTTGTCCTCCTGTCCCTGTCCTGTGCATGCCAGCCACTACTAGGGGCGGCAGTCCGGAGAGCTGTGTAGTCCTGTCGCACTGCTCGCCATCTAGTTTATGGAAATCGGGCTCAGAAAGCGTTTGAAGGAGAAGCTGAACAGTCGACATTCGAGGGGTTGCTTGCAAGAATAACTGCTTTCCCCCAAATTGGAATCCTAGATAGAGCCGGAGCGGAGAAGGGCAGCGTGGAACGGAGAACCGACCGCGCGTCACTGGCCTCGGTTTCAGGTCATTGGACTCGGTAGCAGATCGCGTTTTCCCCATGGCTCGAGAGCTGCCCTGGTTTCCCGTGCAAACTCAGACCTGGACTAACAACACGGACAACTTTTACTTTTACAAAAGACCAGTGCGCTTGGCGAGGCGCTGGGCACAAGCTGAGTCGGTGCCCCAGAGGGTCCGCTTGCGCCGCTCCTGGCATTTTGGCTCCTTGCTGAAAGACCTGTAGAAATGTCACTATCCAAGGAAGTGGTTTTTAGTTCAGTTACTGTATCTGCTGATTTTGCACAAGTGAAGCGGGGGCGGGGGGTGTAGGCACACAGAGGAGAGTATGTATGTATGTATGTATATATATATATATATATATATATATATATATCCGTGAGGCCCTTTAAGGAATGCAGTTCTAGGTTCTTTCATGTGTCTTTCTGAGTTTTACCGAAACCAAAAAAAGAATATTCGTCCCTGTCATTTGGCACACGCGTTCGAAAGAGAAAAAAGGGCAACCCGAATTCTCTTTGAAACAATAGATGCTGGTTGCCTCTCTGTAGGAGCTTGATTGTTGAATGTATCTGTGGTTAAAATGCAAAACTGCCTGCATCGTTAAAAACAGTAAAATTTCTAAGAAAAATAAAAATAAAAGTAAAAACGAAACAAACATGCACCATCCCCCTTCCATACGCACACTGTATATTAAAACCTTTTCCACCCACAGCTGCCTGACAGCGAGGCAGCATTTGCTAGGACAGACACCGCAGCTCCCCTTTTTCCTCACTGATTTTCATTTCAGGCCTCCAAGAAGACCAATAAGCAGGATAACCAAGAAGCAGGAAATACTAACCTGGGAAAAGCTGTACTGCAACTTCCTGCGTAAAAGCATTTCTGTACTGCAGATCAGAAACGAGTTGCTGTCATCCATTGTGACAACTTACAGGAAAATTCTTCTGTCCACTGTGATTACCTAGAGGAAAAATGTTCTGCCCTAACCAACCGGATTTCTCCTAAAAAGACAAGTGACTCTGGTCAATTGTCAAGGCAGAACCTGCCCTCCACCCCCACAATGGAAAAACACCCTTGAGTTTTCAACAAATCAATGGAATCATAAACATATCAGAGTATAAATACTGTACTTTCCAAATGAACCTACAATCACCTAATTTTAAACTAAAATAGTGTGGCTCTTGCCAAACAAGCCCCTCAGTGCTGTAAGAATTAAGGGTTATTTTGCCTGCATGAAGAGACATGTCAGAATCGATCTGCTAGTGATCTTAATGAAAAAATAAAATACTGTGAAAACTGATGTTTTTTTTTTTTTTTTTCCTTTTGTACCATGCTCAAAGACTTGAGCTATGAAATATATTGTAAATGGTAAGTTAAGTTGTGGCTGAATTACGAAGGTTTCTAATCTGTGGAAGATATTTTAAAATAGAAACAGGGCTCCTAGGGTTTAGGCTCTAAGCAGAGGTCCCATACCACAGTTAGAGGAAAAGCGCCTTTGACCTGTGGACCAATCAGCAACGCTAATACATGCAAGGCTAAGATAGAGGGGAAGAATGAGAACATTCACTTGCCCACACTGTAGCAGACTTTTCTACTTAGTTTAGCTGGACTTCCCTGGATATCAGTCTTTTTATCAATGAAATGTCAATAACACCCTGTTGTTTTAAGTCAGATATCTCTGCTTTACTCTGCCGGGTGGACTTCGCTGGCTGTGCATCTTTGCATAACTTACTTAACCTCTCTGAGATATGGCTTCCTTGTCTATAAATTGTAATTTTGCTGTATAATACATTCATATTGAATGAATTTTATAGCACACGCATTACAGTACCTGGCACATGATAGAGAGCTGTTATTACACTCTAGTAATATTTCATTAACACTTATTTAAATGGGAAATCATTTATTCAACTTGAATCTTCCTTTTCACAAAGAAACCAAGCATGGTGATTTATGTTTTGTGCTCTATGAGAAGCTAATTCTTTCTTTTCCTAATTCTTGTGGGTGGAGAGGAGAAATGAGCTCTAACATCTTCCCTTTTTGTTAATTTGGTTTTTTGTATGGATGTATGTCAGCTTCCATCCACATTCCCAGTTGATTCCATGGATTTGAACCCAGAGATTATACCTGTCTTTAAATATGATGGTCGCAAAACTAATGAAATGACACATGACTTAGAGAATCAAAAGTTCCACAACCAGTAAGCAAAGCTCCTGCTAGTAAAACAGCCACCTATGTCAGAAAACCGGTGGCCACAAGCTACCATCTTCAATACAATAATCTGAAACATTTGATGGGCGTCCTGCGGCCCCCAGGGAGCCTCCTCAGAAGTTTCAGTTCTCTGGGGTTAAGGCTTCGATGTTCTTCCTGATGCAGATGAGAAGTGCTTTGATTAGCCCTTTACCCCTGAGCGAGAAAGGTGGATGCAGAGCTCCAAGCTCAGGTCTTAGGTGATGAAGATGATGCTCAGACATAGCAAGAGACCTTTGAGCCACTTCAGTGCAGAAGGGCTGCCAGGAAGGTGGGAGTGGGGCTCTACTTCGGATTTGATCAGCCCTCACAAACATTTTTCAACTGCCAACGGTTTTAAGATTTCAAAGGTTTCCTCTCAGCCTTGACCACGTGTGATACAACCCACCACATAAGAATACGAGCGCTTAGTGGAAGCCATCAGGGAGATTTCTTTTTCAGAAGACTCCGGGGAAGGTGGACAGAGAGAAACAGCGCATGCCAAGACCCTGGGTTCAGTGCTGCGTGGAGTCTAGAGGTTTTTACTGAGTCAAGGAGTCTTCCTGGAGGAAAAGTCAGAAGAGAAACTTTGTGTCTGTTTTGGACTGCATCGCAAACATGTGTAATTGCAATGAAATTCTGTAAGGAAATAATTTAGCCATGATTAATGTGTTTGTTATTGTTGTTGTTTGTCTTTTTGAGACAGGATCTCCCTAGGAAGCAGAGGCTGGCCTTGAGCTCACTTTGTAGCCCACGCTGAACTCAAACTAGCAAGGATCCTTTGCCTCAGCCCCCTGAGTGCTGGGATGATAGGCCTGCACCACCATGCCTGGCTTAATTTGTGATTTAGTATATAATGAGGATATCAGTTTGGAAACCTAACTTTTTCTTCCCCCAGTGGTGGAAAGCATTTACAGAGCACTTATATTCCAGACATTTAGTTTGTATTTTCAAAAGAACTCTGAATATTCTAAAGATATCTAAAATGACAGATAATATATTTCTTTATGCACAGAATAAATCCCTTAAATGCTTGCTTAGATAATGGAATTTTATAAATGTTCTAGAGGAAATACCACCTTTGAAATTATGTTTTATTTCTTTCACCCAGCCAACTGGTGAATATGAAGAAACATTTTTCTTGCACAGGATTTTGCTTTTGACTTTGTATTCAAAAGGATTAAATATTGCAGAAACTTAGTGAAAACTCCAAGAAGCATGATTAGTTTTCCCTGAGTTATACACTATTTAAACTTTTCTTAAAGCAATGAAACCTTATGAATCAGCGGTACATAAATTGGCTCTTTATGGGAAGAAATACAAAAGTGAAATTTATGAACTGAGTTTACTTCGAATTGGCATTATTTCAGGGACTTTCTGGACAAATAGAGTTTAAAAACGATGACGGGTTCACAGAAGCCTTAACTCAGGCATCCCCGGGCCAGCATGTGTCATATAACTTTAAAATGTGCTCATCAGCCCTCTTTGCACTTGGTGATATGGAGAGACCCTTTCTCTGAAACCTCGACTATGTCTGCACAAATAAACTAGCTTAATTCGAGCAAACAATGAGTCATTTGAAGTAGGGAGGTAAAAAGAAATTCAGTTAGTAACGGATCGTTTGGTTCCAACTGACATTTAAAGTGTATCAGTTCAACCATTTGTTTTTCTTTGCATTCAGCTCCACGTGTGCCTGCACCCCAGGTTCTGCTTCTGCTGGAGGATGGAGCTAAAAATTAGACACTGAAATACAGAGAATAGTGTCCCTGTGCCATCTATTAGTGAAATTTTTAGTTCTCTATTAAAAAAAAAAAAAAAACTTTAAAGGAAAAACACCCTTAACCATTGCTAACTTTGACAGGAGCAGTTTTCACTTAAGACAAATTTTTCTCCTATAGAGAGTATTTGTACACTTTATTATTACAGGATTTTCCTTCTCAGATCTAACACCTCACTTTGGCATTCAGGGTGAACACGCTGGCTGATATACATGTAGCCACTCTCGAAGTTTCTCTCACTTTTATCTCTTGCAGCTCTGAACCGAGACCAAACTGAGGCAAACCATGCACAGGGGATGGTGAGAGGGAGTCCAATGTGTATTAACTTTAAGAGTTCAGTCCCATTGCTGCAACTGTGACCTGCCTATTTGTATTACATTAAACACCTATCAGAGGTAATTGAACATTGGCAGGAAATTAATCAAGTCTGTGCCATTAAATGGTCAGTTTACTGCAGCTCAGTAAAGCTGGGCCCATTTCCTCTGTGTGTCTCATTACTCTCTCATTTGAAACTTTTATAGTTTTCACTGGGATTGTTGCAACTTAAAATCCTTTGATAAATAACTAGCTGTGTCCATGCTGCTTAGCAGGTGAAGTTTCCCAGTGAGCTAAATTTGCAGTGCACGAATCACAGCAAATACAGAAATCAGAGCAAACTGCAAAGGTAATAAGGAAATTCAGAATGCTTTGGGACTTCCCACTGACAGCTTTCTTTCTCTCTTTTTTCTTTTTTTCTTTCTTTCTTTCTTTCTTTCTTTCTTTCTTCTTTCTTTCTTTCTTTCTTCAGTTTTTCTGAGACAGGGTCTTGCTATGCAGTTCAGGCTGGTCTTGAGCTCACTTTGCAGCTCAGGCAGGTCTCAAACTTATAATGATCCTACTGCCTCAGCCTCCCAAGTGCTGGGATTACAGGCGCGCACCACCATGCCTGGCAACAGCCTTCTTTTGCAATATGCTTCTTGCTTCATTTTCCGTTACATTTTCATGTTTTATAGATTCCTATCTATATATATAAACTTGGGTACTTGTTTTAAAAACCTGACTCAGATTACAAGTAAGATTAGCTGGCTTTAAATCTTCTTTGCATATAACACTCCTCAGGGTGACAATCACTGCAGTTTAGCTCTAGCTCTGGAAAGGCCTGTGACTTACAATTTTCCTTTTGCTGTCTTCTGGCTTAATCTGCTCAGCTCTGTTTTTACCATGTCCACCTACACACAGCTGTCCATCTCCCTGAAACCTTTTCACTGTCAGTCAAGTGACATCCTTGGATAGAAGCCTTGTGTGCTAAGGCCTCCGGAGGCCCAACACTACATTTGGATGGAAGGAGGTGGAGGGGGCAGTGAGGGAACACAGGGTTTCTCCAAGGCTGGGGGTGGGAGAGAACCAGTGGGAGGGCTTCAGTGCATGGCGCCTTCAGAAACTGCTTTCCCAAACACACGCAAAAATGCAAACATAGGCACCAGCCCCCCACATCTGCAGGCCAGCTCCACTGTAATGTAACATCACGCTGGGAAGTCAAGCACTGCAAGGCCTGTGGAGGCAGAGAATAAAGCACCCTTCTGTACTTTCACAGGGGCTGGCGCCTGAGAAAGGCCCAGCTTCTCTCCTGGTGTGAGCGGTCAGAGATGCCTAGCTTTCCCTTTCTTGGATTCACTGATTCCTAGCTGGCCTGTGAGTACCCACATCTCTTCCTAAAGTTACTTGGGAACCTTTGTTTTTGCTAATTGGAGAGTAGCTGGAGGAATATTCTGCTAAGGCTTTTGTATGGATTTCATTCTATGAGATTTAATGTCTTAATATTGGAAGGAGGTTGCATCTTGTAACAGGAAGCGGCACTGCGGAGCTATCTCTATTTGTACAGTAGATTACTTCCCTGAACAATCAGATAGGTCATTAGAACAAATTAGTTTTTGATCTCTAGAAAAATAGCCTGAACTGAGATGCAGGCCTTATTTTAATTACTTTGTTTTTATTTACAACCATCTGCATTCTGACGATAGAGTCACTCAAAGGTGACTTCATATTCCCAAGCAGCTAAAATTTAGCAGCTTTAAATGAAGTGTTTCAAGTTTACAGTAAAAATCGCCAGAAACTGAGGAATTTTCTAAAAGTAGTGTTTTATTTTGATCTTGCTACTGAATATGAGATATGTTTTCTGTCTCAATTAAGGTATATGTCACCTACAATAGCTAATACAGCTTAGCAAGGTAATGTATTACAATTTATTTTTACATTAGGTATAAATGCATTTTACTTTTATTGTGTTTCTATTTCTCTTTTTGTTTTATTGGAATTAGGAAGATCTAAATCCAAAATTGTGAATTTTATAAATTTGAACATTATCGTTTATCTCCCTCTACCAAATTGTCTCCTTTACTGTGTGTCTAGGAGCACTGTCCCTTGTTACAACTGGAACTTTCATCTAGCCAAGCAAAAGGCACGCAGCAGTTGTTCAGGAGCAAAAGTGTAACTAATAAACCTGAGCAAATACCTTTCTAACCCGGGAGCTTGTTTATGGTGTTAACACAGATGCTTGGCAAATCCATGGGGAATGTTTGATGAATGTTTGATTGACCAGTACCTTAAACTTGTTAGAGTGGAAAGCTAATAATTTCCAAGAAAATAATTTTTTCATCTTCTTTTTCGTGAACACTGTTGATCTTCAGAAACAGTGCTTCTTTTTGATACTTGGTATAAAAATAGTAAATGTCTAAGAAATGTAAAGAATTCTGGGAAAAAATACTATAAACATACATGATATAAGAATTGTAAACTTGTAAAGCTTTAAGCTTTAAATATTAAAGTTATATTATTCATTATGTTCAATTTACATAGATTCTTCAAAAATAATTTACCTATTTATAATTCTGTAGTGTTTTGCTCTTCATGTTCTGATAAAACATGCATGTGTAATTTAAATCTAATATTATTTGGAGTTCAACTTTTTTGACAGTTGATTAATTTTCATAATGCTGAAATTGGTAAGAACAAATGAAGTAGTATTCAGAGTTAATATTTTAAAGCTTTGAAACTCCCAATAAATTACAGCTGGTTATAGATAGGGAAGTTGGCTTTTAGGAAATTGTGTCCTTAATAAAGTAATGCCAAGAATAATATTGGTCTTTAGAATTCAATTTGGGTTAATTTGGTGTATTTCAATACAAAGTGTACCCGGGGATTTTCTGTACAAATATCACATGTGTGCACACATAGACACAAATCATACAAACCCTGAAATATTCTTTGTAAGCCACTGAGGTTCATTATTTTTCATAGACTATACACTATGCTTTCCATGTAATGCTTTTTACCTCCTAATCCAGAATAAAAGCGATTTATATGGGAGAGGAGGAAGGGTAGTTGAAAGATAAAGAAAAAGTAAACTACTTAAAAAATCAACACCTATATAAAGTTGCCTCTTTAAACTGAAAATAAATTACTGATCTTTTCTTTTGTATTATTGAAGTTCTCTTTAATTCTTTCTTCACTGTGGAAGACATACATTTTTTTTTCATGTACATTGAAGGTGTTTAATTTGGAAAATAACTACAAGAAATAAACTTCAGAATGTACTGTGCTTGGAGGGGCACTTCTCTGTATGTATCTTTGTAAATAATCACATTGTAACTAATCTATGTATAAAAATAAAAATAGATGATGGTGAAAAATTTACCAAAAATTTGGAAGATTTCCTTCTTTTCTGTGATCACATGAGATTTGCCCTGACTTTCCTTATGGGGCCTATTCATTATAACCATTTGAGGAATAAATGCAAAATTTCACACAATGACCTGCTTGCAGCCGTACAAAATGACCAGCCTTGTGTTGTACCATATTGGGTGAATGTGTCCACCTCCTTACCGTATCTCATTATTCCTGCAGTCAGCTTTGGATTTCCCGAGCTTGCAGTTTGTCGCCAAAAGCCACAGACATTTGCTGCTTCTTCTAGCTGTTCCTTTGCCTGCAGCAAAGACAGGAAAGAAATAAAACCCTAAACAAGTACAAATAGCATGGCTGGTCTTCAGCCACTGCGAAGAGCTCGATGGTTTAGGAGACTCACGCTGATGGTTAGAACGAGGTGTGGAAAAGGTAGTTCTTTTAAATTACCTTGGTTCTCACTCTGTACAGGTTGGACATCTTATATTCTATTTTTATTCTTGACTGTCCTGGGACTAAACCCAGGGCCTTTGGTTTAGCTTGTATCCCCAGCCCTTTTAATTTTGAGACAGGTTCTCTCCAACCACTAAATTGCCTAGATTAAAGCTTGAAATTGTGATGCTCCTGCCTCAGCCAGCGTGCTGTGATTACAGGTGTGCATCACCATATCTAACTTCTATTCTAAAAATTACTGTCACAATTACATCTTTTACAAAAGTGTATTTCTTTATGCATATATCATAGTAGATGCATATACAGATTCAATGGTGATGGTTTTGACCACTTGAGATAATCTTAGTTATGCATGGTATGCAATTTGTAATTATTTTTAAATTTATTTGTTTTTTGAGACAAGGTCTCGCTATGCAGTTCAGGCTGGCCTTGAGCTGGCTTTGTAGCCCAGGCTGGTCTCACACTTGCAAGGATCCTCCTGCCTCAGCCTCCTGAGTGCTGGGATTACAGGCGTGCATCACCACGCCTGGCCTATTTGTAATTATTTGAGACCCAGATTTAAATTACGTGCTCTACAGCTAGCACAGAGGAAGGAGTCATTAAGTGGCCCCATCTGATGACTTGGACTGAAATTTATTTCCTCTCTTAAGGTCCCTGTTCCTTATCTCATACAGAATCACTCTTTTTGCATGTTTCTCCTTCCAGAAGGAAAATGTATGCCTAAGGAAGAGCTTATTTCTTCATTTATAAAATGTGGCCAATGATAGTGGCTACACACACACACACACACACACACACACACACATATACACACATATATATAAAAGATAGCTAAGATTATTGTACTCCTAATTTCTATTATTTCATTGACAGGAACAGTTAGTGCTTATATTGTTTGATCAATTTTACATGCCTGTATCTTGTAATCTGAGCAGCTACTTTGAAGATAACAATATGCAATATAATACCCATTGGTAATTTCCAATCATCTTGTTTTGAAATTCTGTATCATTTTGATTGTTTTTTAAAAATTCTCTTTATAAAAAGTTATGAGACACTCTCTATACAACTGGAAATTCAAGGTTGGACACAGTGATCGCTGTTAATAATCTGACACTTATTCCTATACTCACTCTTGGGTAAGGTCAGAGATAATGATAGTAAAACATTTGTGTTAAATTTTTGACTATACAGTTATGACTTATGAATACAATGTGGAATATATACATTGAGCTAATTAACATAGGCTTTTTTTTCTCAAATATTTATTAAGTTCTTTTATTTTTTATTTATTTATTTATTTATTTTTGCGGTACTGGGGATCGAACTCAGGACCCTGCACTTGCTAGGCAAGCGCTTCTTCCACTGAGCTATATCCCCAGCCCTATTAAGTTCTTTTGATGAGAATGTTTGAAATTTACTCCTAAAAAACTGTGAAAGGTACAACAAAGCATAACTAACTGGATTCACCACACTGTGCACTAGATCTAAAAAGAAACTACCCTCCTGTCTGGGAGTTTTGCGCTCTTTGACCACCATCTCCCTATTCCTTGAATTTCCTAGTCTCCATAATCAACATTTTACTTTTGCTTGCTATGAACTAAATTGTTTTAGATCCCACATAAAAGTGAAAATACGTGAAATTTGTCTTTTTTTGTCTTGGCCTATTTCACTTGGTGCAACTTTCTCCAATTTCATCCATGTTGTTGCAAATAACAGAACATCCTTTTAATTTTATTTTATTTTTAAAAGTAGGAAGAATTTATTGAGAGAAAGAAAGCTTCTGTCTGACAGGGACAGAAGGGGGTCCAGAAAGTGGGTTGCCCAGCAGCTCCCTCTCTGCAAAGGTGTTTATTGAGCAAAGCCACCTGGTGAGGTGGGTTTAAAGTGGGCCAGAACTACAGTCAATCAATAAGACTACAAGTATAATTGCTCAGGTAATATTGATCCAACAGAAAATCACAGGATGGGGTGAGGTGGGATAAAACTCTCGTCAACCAATAAGATTACAGCAAGTATAGTCTCCTAGGTAGTACTGGTTAAATGGGTTTCAAATGGGGAGGCAACTCTTGGAGGGAGGGCACAGGAAGTGGAGGAGGACTTTCTTGGAAGGGGTGGGTTAAGGAGGCTTGTCCTCCACCCCAAGGTGATTGATGCCTACTTTGAATATCAGAGGAGATTGGCGGGAGCGTTCAGGATGGTACGGCCCTAGACTACTTTGAATATCAGTCACAGCTCTTTATCCCTTGGGTGAGTCCTTCCTCCTTTTTTTGAAGCCTGGCCTTTAGCAAATAGCCTCCAGCCACAGTTGTCTTGTAGTGACCTTCGAGGGCCCAGACTGACTGGCTGCCTACACTATTCCTGCCTAACTTAGAAGTCTACAGTATCCCCTCCCCACTAAGAAGGAGGACATCCTTTCTAAAGGCAGTAGTGGTCCGCTGTGTACATCTACCACATTTCTTTATTCGCTAGCTTATTGGTTGACACATAGGTTGATCCCATGACTTGGCTAACTGTTAATTAGTTCCATAATAAACAAGGGATTGCAAACAGCTCTTTGACAAATGGATTTCAAATTTTGAGATGTAAATACCCAGAAGCAGAAAAGAAAAAGTTCAAATCAAACAAAAAGTGTGGGAGACTTAGCTCATTGGCTCAGTGCCTGCCTGGTACACGTGAGCTTGTGAGTTTGATTCCCAGTATCAAAAAAAAAGTTCAAATCCGAAGAGGGATTGCTGGATTGCATATTCTATTTTTATTTTATGAGGAACCTTTATAGGGTTTTCTATAGTAGCTGTACTGACTGACAGCCCCACCCACAGTCTTCTTTTTGCTCTGTGATGTCCTCAGTTTTCAATTAGACATGGATGCACTGTCAGTCAAGAGGGCATCATCTCCCGAATACTGTCCCTTGCAGATATGAATCTGTTTTAGATATTTTATTCAGATATTTTAAACAATAAGCTTCATTTATTGCAAATTTGTGTGTATGTGCGCAAACTGCCTTTATTGCTTGGTTATCAGGAACTAGGAGCCACGACTTCTTTCCTTCCACTCAACATCCACTGTCCTGTCCAACTATCAGTCCAAACACTGTCTCCTAAGCACAGCTGAAATAATCTTAATGAGTGGAAGTGTATTCTGTCTACAATGTAACAAAGCAGAGTGTGGAAATCAAGCGCAGGGCACTACAAACACATGATACAAATGAAAGGCACACGGTATTAGAATGCAAGAACCTTGGATTCTGGATTGTTTGATGTTGAACAGGCAATTGCAGCTCAGTAAACTTCAGCTTTCAAACCACATCAACTTGCAGCCCTTATCGGCCCTGTCTAAGCCACTTTTCCTTAGTCCCAGCAATGACTGGGAAAATAGTCAACACCTGCAGTTTAAAGGAGGACTTTATCTTGGCTCACGTTTTCTGTAAATAGTCCAATAACTCCAAGGTAAGGTGGCATGGCGGGAAGAGTGGGGCATGTCCTTGCAGCCGGCATGCAGAAAGGGAAGGGCCAACCAGGGAGGGAGAGAGAACCCCCAGTTCACATCCCAGCATCCCTCTTCTTCCTACCAGATCCCTCCTCCCATGGCCAAGCCAGGGCAATGGCCCCTAAATGAAATTACCCTTCGGAGTATCCACCTATAAGCTCATTACTTTGCGGGGTGGACATCTAGATATGCACTGTAACAAGATCTAAACTAATGTAATCCTTTCCTAGCATTTCCCACATTTTTTCCCCTCTGGAAAAATAAAGTTTCATACTTAGTCACTTCAAAGTAATTATCTACTATTCATAAATACAGTAAAAATCAAATGCATTGTACACAAACTGGTTTTTTTGTAAGCCCCTAATTTTCTGAAAAAATTCTAGAAGGAGAATAGTTGAGTCTTGTATTGCTTCCCAAGATTACTTGTTTCAAAACTGAAACCTACTGAAACCACAAAAAATGCTCTGTATATTCAACTTCTAATGTTAACCTTTATTGTGTTCATGAATGCAGGTTTAGGAATTCATAACTTTCACAGACAGAGGGTCTTCATAAATAAAACAATCCACTCAAGTCTGTATGTTTCAAATAGCAAGGCAACCAGCAAACCAACAGATGGTTGCCTTTTTAATTAATCAATCCATTGCTACCTTTTGGTTAGAAAATTCTTTTGCAGGTTTGTAACAGAATCTTCCATGGGGTAAAATAATAAATAAATAAATGTAGTCTCAGAATCGCAGGTTTCCTGAAAGAATGATCTATTTCAATACTTTGATAACCTATTCAGTTTTCACATAGTGATAAATTGAACTAAATTATTGGTGCAAAAACAAATGAAGCAAAATAATTTCAGGTTATTGTATACCTGAGACATGAATAAAATTCCCATCAGCCTCTAGCTTACCAGTTTTAACTGAGTTAAGTAAGTAAGCTGGCATGATTCAATTCAATTCAAGGCTGTTTTTGCCGTAGTGAAAGAAAAGAGTCTATAATATTATGCTTCGGTTTTTAATTTGCATTATACTGAGAAATAACTTTCGGGAAAGATACTCTTTGTTTTGGAAAAATTACAAGAAAAATGAGAAGATAATATTTATCAAAGGCATGCAGATGCAAAATGGTGAAAGGTTTGCAGAGACTATTTCGGGTGGTTCCCAATTTGAAAAGACTGTCTTTTTCTAAGCAGAATAAAATAGTCTATCAGATTATCTCTTCACATGCACAGAGTAAAGGGAATGGAGAAATGAAGTAATTATTTCAATAATTCAGGCACTTAAAACTTTTCTCTGAAATATCCTGATGATTGATATGATAATTTTGACTGAATTAGTCAAATGACGCTTTCACAGTTTGCCTTCTCATTACATGAGCAGATACAATCTAAGTGTGGATGTAACATTTATAAATGCAGAACACTAAACTCATAGCTTCAGTACCTTTCAAGCTTCATCCAATTACATATAATCACTTACCTTTTGGCAACATAGGTAGCAGCAATTTATCATCCACTTCTTCAAATGGCCTCCCTAGGTCTTTTCCTCTGAGACTTGGTAGTATTGCTGTATAAAATATGTCAAAGTATGACCACAGACCATTAAAACTACACAACTATTACCAGCAATTTTGGCAAATGCATATGTGAACTATGGGTAACAGTGAAACATTGAGAGAAAAATTGGAGGAATAATTTTTACAATGTTTTATTAGTTCATTAAATGAAATGTGTTCAGATCAAAATATCATACACTTCTCCAAAAGCTGGAAAGGAAGGAAGAAAGGGAGGAAGGAGGGAAGGAAGAAAGAAAGAAGGAAGCAAAAGAGGGAGGGAGGGAGGAAGGAAGGAAGAAAAAAGAAAGGAAGGATCAGTCCTAAATTGGAAATTCAGAGAATTGCTTTCATAGCAAGTCAAGTAACAGTTATATACCTTTAAACATATGGTAGAGAGGAAATAAAAAACAACTGAACAATGCCCCCAAGTAATCTAACCCTCTAAGCAGGTGTAGAAATCAAAAGAATGCCCTGAAATCTCATTTCATTTTTATGATTAAGATTGTGCATATGAAACTAGGTGAAGCTTTTGTCTTCAGAAAATTAATATACATAATTATTGATCATGACTGGGAAACGATGCTTTAATCTGAATAAGAGCGGTGAGAAGTCAGAAGAACTACATAACTTTATTTCCTCTTTTTCTCTGAGATGAAAAGATGAACTTTAAAACTGGAAAGAGAAAGGAAGGAAAATAGATTGAAATATAAACAGTAAACTATCAGCCCCTGGGGGTGATGCCGGGTTATGGTGGTGAACAAGGCAGACATAATTTCTCTACCATGAAATGGGGGAAAAGAAGAAAACGGAGAACAACTTTAAATAACTCTGAATCTCTAAGTACTGTCCATCTTTCTCTAAGGGAAATAAAACAACTTCCAAGTGCAATTGTGAATTCCCAGTTGACAGTCCTTAACTCACCCTGAGCGTGAAAGGGATATGGAAAAATTGGCAAGTGACAAATGGTATCTCGTTATTTAAAATGTGAAAAGGTTAGATTCCAGAAATCATCAACCAATAAAATTAATGATGATCACTGGCAAAGTGCTCTCACAGTCCCAACAGATTGTTAAACAGGCAGTTTGGGAACATGAAGAAAAAGAAGTGACCATTAGCCATCAGAATTGCTTTACCAAATTCAAGTGATGCCACAGCACATAGAATATTTCTTGCCCATAATATACACCCAATAAAGAGTTGTTGACTGTTATTATTTCTGGTAGAGTACCGAGATAATACTATCACCTATCTTAAGTTGAGAAACACCCTGACCGGTGTTTCATACCTCAAGGACCAGATGTTGCCGTCTAGTTTCACACATACATCCGTGAGTAAGATAATAATTGGAAGGAAGTGTCTTGTATCTGTGAATGCTACACAGCTGATAAGAACAGTTACTTCACCAAGCAAGAACCAGAATGAAAATGATCTTGCTACCCTGGAACAGGGGAATAAAGCTCCAAGCAGAAGTTCTAAAGAGCTTTTTTAAAATGTTAGGTTTAAAGTTTCAAAGATCGGTTACACAGGTCCATAATAAAGAAGATATGATTGCATATCCATTTATGCTAAAAAATGTTAGTCTATTAAATGGAAGCTCAACAACAAGATAGAACATACCACAAAACAAAGGCAGCTTTAGGCTAAATCAGCCAAACTCTAACGTCCTAATGAGGAGAGAGGAGAGGCACCCCGTGGTCTGCACAATGTGTGCTGTCACACTGGGATTGGGTGTCACTTCTGGGGTCCACATTTTTACTGGGACAGTGACAAATGACAAAAATCTGGGGGAGGGCAACAGAATGGTTGAGCCTGAGGCCACATCCTCAGAAAAACGGAGGAAAATGGGCCATGTTAACCAAGAGAAGCTTAGCTTAGCGGACCAAAGCAGCAGTCCTCAAGTCACGGGAGAGCTGTACTGTGGAAGAGGAGCACCTGCCATCTATTTGGTTTCAAGGGTAGAACTGAGGTCAGCAAGTAGCTTTGTAAAGGGCAGATTTGTTGTGTTTATATGGAAAAAACTTTCTTGGAATTTGAGTTTTTCTGTATCTGCTCGTCAGTTACAGAGCACTTTCTAAGAAGGACCTGGTTAACCATTTATCACCATCTCTGAAGAAGGGAGATCCTGCACTGACGGGAAAATAGAATTCCTGAGTCTCTGAGAGTATGATGGCTAAAGGGAACAAATGGTTGGAGACTCCAGAAATGAGTTAGATGTGGAAGTTCTGCATAGGATGACAGCCGCGAAAAATGTCAGTGAAGACTTGAAAGGCAGTATTTATTTGGGGAAAGATTTAGAAGAAGTAGCGTCTAGGACAATGCTGCCGATAAAAATATAATGTGGGACATAGCTGTACACCACACGCTTAATTTTAAATGTTTCAGCAGCCATATTCAAAGAGTAAAATGAACCAGGTGAAATTAACTTTACTGATATATTTTATTTAACCCCATACATCTGGAATATTATTGTCATTTCAGCATTCCCTTAAAATTAATAAAATTACTTATGGAATATTCATGTTTTTTGCTTCGTATGAAGTCTTTGAAGTTTTTTTGGGGGAGTACATTATACTTATGACACATCTTAATCCAGACCAAACCCATTTTCAGTGCTCAGTAACCACATGTGATAAGTGGCTACCATATTGGATGGCACAGACTAGTAGCTAAAGTCATCAAGCAGGACTAGTTAAAATAGAAAGGATTATTAGTATCCTGAGGCTGAGT
Organism: Dinomys branickii; assembly: GCA_004027595.1. Lineage (NCBI taxonomy): Eukaryota > Metazoa > Chordata > Mammalia > Rodentia > Dinomyidae > Dinomys > Dinomys branickii. The sequence goes on along the minus strand of PVLD010006377.1, from coordinate 30,286 downwards.
CATGCAAGTTACCAAGAAATTTGGAGGCACAATCAAAATAAAGGGCATAACGCTATGGAATGTTTTCTCTCTGGCAGCCATGAGTGTGATAAGAGCCAGGAACACAGGTGGGGTTTGACCAAACAGAGCAGAGAATCCAACTGAGGCTGAACTGCACCTGCCGCACTCCTGGTTGCCCTGGCAACCTGACTCCCTCCCCACGCTAATGACATTATAATGAGAACATCCACATGCAAATGAATCGAGTGGTAATTACAGGCAGATCCTCTCTGGTTCTACTAGCTGTACTTGCAAGAGTGGTGGCTGGGAGAAGAGTTGGGGAGAGCTGGATATCGCACAGAGGAGATCACAAAAGCAAAGAATCGGAGGTATGAAGCAAAATGGTTATCTGGCGCCTGTTCAGTAGACAATGAAGTTATGTAGTTACATATTCACATTGTTCTGTCTGTTTGGCATTCCTTGTACTTACCATCACTCAAGGAGAGAGAGACCACCCAGGGAAACGAGGGGAAAGAGCAGCAGGATGGAAGTAACTGGAGGAAAGGCAGCTTGGAGAAATCAGTTCCTTCCACACACACCCCCCCTCCCCCGGCTTTGAAATGAATTACTTATGAATTGTTCTAGCTTTCAACCTATCCATGGGGAGCCACAGTGGAAAACTCGGAAATTCTGGGAAAAAATAAAAAAGAGAAAGAAAGCCTGTGCTTTATTCTTGGTTCTGGTTTGCTCTTAATTGCTTTTTGCAGTTTTCCCCAAGTAGATCAGAGCCACATTGTAATTAATAGCGAACAAGTTGAATACTGACTTCAGAAACTTGATAACCCTGGCAACATGATGTGGGAATACTGAGTATACTGAGATCTTGTATCATGTAGATATTTTTAGGTTTCCAGAGCTTGTTAGGTCTCTCAGGAAAAACATAATAATAAAATTTATTAAAAGATATAGTTAATGGTGAGTTCAGAAAACATTCAGATCAAACCATTAAGCATGCATTAAAAAATAGATTGTTTTGCTGGCTGTACCAACCAATATAATAACCTTACTGACACTATACGTCAGTATATGGTTTTAGCGATGTGAATTTATATAGGAAAGCATAGTACCGCATGCTGTGGAATAGTGACCTACTTACTAGTGCTTATTAGGTATTGGGAACTATTCTAAGTTGCATAACAACACTGGGAAGTAAGCGTGATTTTTAGGCTATTTTCCAGGTGGAATCATAAAGCATCTTTCTTAAGACAGTAAGTGATAGAACCAACAACTGTGCCCAGTTACTTTGGTTCCAGTATCTTCAAATATGTATTGCAAGATATCAATACTCTGGTTTCTCTTCAGATCGTATAAATCTGCAAGATATCAAAGCCTTCAAAAAAGTGAATCCATCTTTGTTGATCATTAACAAATTAACTATTTTGGTACGTAGTAGAACTGGCAATATGGTGAAATTATTTCTGAAGACTATCACATTTAGAACAAAGTGGTAGGCCAGCCTGCCTGGAACGGAAAGATCACGTAGGGGACAAAAGGAAGGTGTTGGCAGGGCCCCAAATGTGAAGCAGTCCGAAAATAGGGGGTTTCCAGAAAGGTGCCACGGAAGGCTTTTGATGTGAGGAAGTTTAATTTTGCAAGAGTATAAGTATAGGAAGGAAAAGAAACTTGAGCTACTGGGATCAGCTAGTTAAGCTATAATGTTGTTATGTGAGTGAACGCACATAATACTGGTAGCAGACGGTCTGAAGGAAATAACTGAGGAACAGAGGTTTCTAAAGCAAAATTAAAGCAAAAATTGACTCTGGATGTTGACAGAGTGGGAGAAATGAGGAAAACAGAAGAGAAGGATAACAACTCTAAGACTCTGCCTAAGAGATGAGGGGACAGACGGGCACATTTCAGTGGCAGGTGGAGGGTGGCGGGGTCTCAAACTGGGCATTATTGGCATCTTGGATCAGAGTTCTCCGTGATGGTGATTGCCCTGGGCCTCACAGGATGGGCCGTAGCACCCTCAGCACCCTCAAGCTCTCCCCGCCGGGTGACAGTAGCGGCACTTCCCATGGGACGAGGACCGCGGTATGTCCCCGGGTTGTGGGTGGGGATTTCAAGGAGTGATACTTGCAAAAGCAGCCTTTGTGAAACACCAACAAAAAGAAATAAAATATGAAGCAGACTGAGCTAGGGTAGGACAACCAGATAGAAACATCCAAGTACCCCAGGTCTGGGTAGTACATAATCGAAATTTCAGAAAGAGAGAGATAAGAATAAACTCTTCAGATAGGAAGACTTTACATCAGTTTTGAAAAGAAGTAATAATAATGAGATAGTTGCTGTAAAAGTTTAGAACAAGAAGGGGAAGAAGCGTAGAGCTCTGGACGAAACGAAATTCCAAAAGAAAAAGAAATATCACCATTGAATCATCAGCGGCAGCACTCTAAGGGGAAGGGAAGGCAGCCAGGTTGGGTCCCTGGGTTCCCCCAAGGAGAAAGGTGGAGGGGGAAAAGGCTGAGCAGTCTGTGTGAAAGAAACTGCGGGAGAGGATGACGCCTGGATCCAGGCATCTCGCAGCGATGACAGCATGGTCTCTGTGTGTGGCACAGGTGGTGCAGGTGAGAGTTGCGAGGAGACTTCAAATAGTTAAAGAATGAGAGGAGGCTGGGTTATGTTGCAGGGGACTTTAACATTGATGATTAGAAGAAAAGGAGGACCACTAGAAAACAACAAGTTCAATGAACAAGGAAGGATTGCCTTTTTCAGACAAGAAATAACAGAGCAAGTTTTAGAAAAGGCAAGCAGACAGGTGCCACTGAGAGACAACAAAGGCTGGGTTCCTGGGGAACCCCCCAGTGTCTCAATGTGATCTTTCCAACAAGAAGGCTGAACTGCCGCGATGCACGTTCCCCTCTTAGCACTCTTCCCAAAGATTCTCAAGAGGAAAAAGATAGAGCAGAAAACGCAGTCCACAAATTTAGTTTTTGGTGAAAGTGGAATCTAAGCCCAAAATACTTTCTAAGGGGAAGGGACTTTGCATCGTAAGCCTTTTGTACTGGAAATGCACATTAATTGTTGCAAAATACATGCAGTTTTATTTTGAGAAAGGTAAGGGCTGGGAAATAAAATGTGGTTTTTTGGTCTTCTCTCAGAGAAAGAATTCTAGAATGACATTGTGTGCAGTTTTTAAGCACATTATCTGTGGGTGTGAGACTGTGTAAAATTGGTCTTTTGCCAATTGTCTGAGTCAGTTGTTTGGAAGTTGAAGCCAGAGGACTGCAGTAGTCATAAGTAAGTGCAACTGAGGGGGGGTTTCTTAGACAATTTGTAAGAAAAGTGGATTTTAAGTCTATGAAGTCATCCAGTATGTTTAGCTTGACTGAAGTACAGTCTCACCTCCCCAGAGAAAAGACTTTTCAACAACTAAAACCTCTCATGGAACTCACTTTCTGTTACTTTTTATCAACATTTCTATCTGTCTATGCACTTAAAGCTGATTAGAATCAGAGGTGCTTACTATATACAGAAATGCTAGATTATTGTTCGTTTTTCTAAATTATATGAAAACCACACACATTCACTGAAACTTTTTAAATGGTGTATGTGCTACTCTCTGTGATCCAGAAAATCTCCCATGCACCATTGTAGTTGCTTACCATCAGCAAATTTAATGTAAGCATAAATAATACCCACTTTTTGGCCAAAAAGACTTTATATACACTTCAAAAAATCAACCTATGCATGGTGGCACATACCTGGAATCCCAGCACTAGGAAGACTGAGGCAGGAGGATGGCCATACATTTGAGGCTAACCTGGACTTCATGGTGAATTCAAGGCCAACCTGAATCATAGGCCCTGTCTCAGAAAACAAAGCAGAATAGAACAGAATGGTACTAGAAAATCTAAGTGCTGAATACAACATGCTGAACTGGTTTTCATTTAACTGATTTTGTAAGGTTGATTTTTCCAAGTTATGGAATAATACCTTGAGGATTTCAGAAATTTTAATCATAAAGCTTTATCTATAATCGTCTTTCGCATTGCCTCTTGAGTTGCTCTGTGAAAAAGTGCTTATAAAAGAAAGAAAAAGTACTTACTGAAAGTGATTCACACTGGCAATATTATTTGTGCAATGCATACTAAGATATTCCACATAAAGCATTTAATTTGAGTGAAATACTTTATATTATAATTGACATTATAAAATCAAAATTATACACAGGCCAAGTGTTCGTGGGTTCTTTTTCTATTTTTCTGCATAGGGGCAGATATATTCTATATATATATTCAAACATACACACACATTTATTTTTGTTTGGTTGTTTTTGAGTTCTGGTGCTGTGTTAAGTTTTGGGAATGCTGCAAAGTCCCTATCCTCCTAGAGGTAAGCTTCAGTGTGGGTGGGCAGCAAACACACAAATGAGCAAATAGCATCACGTAATGAATGGGACAGGAACAGGATGTTAGAGGAGGTTGAAGGGGGTGGGCTATGTCTATACACAATATGTTCTCCAGAGTGTCCTCCTTGTTTATATATGTGCTGTATATGTTACAGCTCCACATATGTATTCATGCTGGGTTAAAATAAAACCTTACTCATCAAAGTTAGAATGTTAGTCTTTAAGTGCCTGATTGAAAAGGAACAGATATTAAAAACACAAATTAATTTAACATAATCTCTCACCAGCATTTAATCTAGATATTTAAATGAAGTTTTTTTTTTTTTTTTTGCGGTACTGGGGATCGAACTCAGGACCCTGCGCTAGCTAGGCAAGTGCTTATTCCACTGAGCTATATCCCCAGCCCCGCTTAAGTGAAGTTTAATTGCAATACATCAACTTTGTTGATAGGAAAATACATTGAATAAGTTTAATCTCTTTATGTTTATATATGTATCCTTAAAGTTTAAGAATCAGGTTAGACATCCTATTTTATTGTGTCTTGACATTAAATTTAGTCTCAAGTATCGCTAGTAGTTAAATACTTGACTTCATTTTATCTTCCCAATTCACATTATAGTCCATAATTTGTAAATTAGAAATAAATGCGAACTTTACATCAGAGTAAGAACTTGTCCTTTCTACCAGATCATTAACCTCTGCCATTTGCATACATAATATGCACGGACTATTTACTGTACCATGCTCCCAATGAAAACTACTTAAGAATGCATACAATATTAAAATTAGAGCAGCATGTAACTTTTGGACAGGACAATATATTCAGAAATTGATACAATAACAGGATAACAATGTAAGTTAACTCCTTTTATATATCTGGTTAAAATCCACAAAATCTCAGAAGATATAAAAAATAGTTAAGGTTGAGGAAAAGGTGGTTAATGTGAACAAATAGAAAGCCACGAACATAGTACACCATACTGAAATAACATGAACTATCCCAGTTAATCTTGAAGTGCTGGCTTCAGGACGTGGTTGATATTTTGAAGGTTATTTCCAAACACTATGATTCATGCAGTCAGCATTGATTATTTTACAATCAGTCAAGTTATTGCTCTGGAGAACCTTCTAGAATTTATTCTAGAAAAGCATGCTGAAAAAGCCTAGAAATCTAACTATTTAGTATGATCTATTTATCTTTATATATTCTTTTAATGACCCAAGTCTATAATTTCTAATATTGGTTTTCTCACTTTTTAAGTGGTCCTTTTCTATGGCCTTTGGAAATATTTTTAAAGACAAAGAAACCAACAGAAACCTGCTAGAATAAAATGATCAATCATCCAGTAACTAACAAATGTTTAATATTTTAGTAAGCCCTGTGAAGACCAAAGAAGCAGCAGTAACCGTGCTGCTGGCTGCAGTTGGAGATCTTGAAATTTAGATAGAAGTGAGAAAAGAAAGAAACATTATTTGGAGGTTAAAGCAAAAGAATATAATGGAATCTTAATTGTAATTCACACTAATGTTAAGTGTGTATGTGAACATGCTACGTAGTGTTTTGAGATCGAACAGTACTTGGATATAAACTGCGGGTTGATATTGGGCAGTAATGTAAGAACATAATTTATGTGTTTCTTTTTTCTTGCTCATCTTAACCCAATCTGTCTTCTGTTTTTTGAAGCAGTTACTTAAAGGAAAACTGAAGGGGACAGAAGCCTTGGCCATATCTCTGTCCCCAGCAGCTGAGCACAGGAGAGCCTCTGAGTGGCCATATGCCCTCGCATGGCCCACATTGTTCTGACCTCTTGGAACACTGCAATTGTGCTCACCCAATTTACGAGGTCCAGCAACATCTGGCGGCATTGGCATGCTTGTTTAGCTCTGACTGTCACTCCATGTGCCCCCGTGAATGTCTCCTGGGCCCTGTTGGGGGTGTGATAATGAAGCCCACATTAGCAAATGCTGCATGCGGGGGTAGGCAGAGGCATTCCTGGGCCTCCCCTCAGGGTGCAACAGAGTGGGCAACAAAGGGGAGGTGGCCGGATGTAGAAAAGTGCTGATGCCAGAAGGCCTGACACGCTGCAGGCGGTACGTGACATCTCATGGCTTCTGGCTGTTGTTGGGTGTGATGTGTGTCACCCTCATGATGGATGAGTTTCAGATCTTCCCCATTATATCATATCTGTAAGAAATTCCCTTTTCCTCAAATGTCTTTTTGTTCCACACCCCTGAGCCGAAGACGGCATCTGCCCACGCATTCCCATTGTGTGCAGTCTACAGAGGACATCGCCATTCTTCTGGGATCCTGCCTACGGTTGAATTACTAGCATTCAATTAAGTCTTGAAATTATGGCTTTGGGCAGTTTCACCTCTTTCAAGAGAGTGATGAAAACTACCCTTGCCATTTAGGAATTTCCTGAGGTGTCTCTGATACATGTTGTTAAAATCTGAAAAGGATTGAATCAGTAGATAAAATAAAGGCAACCGTTTTCATCTACCCATTTTGGATTTAAATCATTCTTTTTAAAGGAAAGAATATTCTTCTTTGTGAATAAATCTATTTGAATGCATGTGTGATTTCCTAACAAATCATGAAGTAATTTCTTAATTGCAAGTTGTAGCTTGACAAAGCAGGAATTCATGTAAGGTCCAGGGAATAAACACACACCAACAGATAGTAGCCCAGAATTATAGCTTCTTCTGGCTGACTTTAGCTCAGTGGCATATTTTACAAGCCTGATTTATGAGGCAAATGTTTTCTACTTAGGAAAAGCTGCAGTGGTGAGTAATGTGCAGAGGAGCAGATTGCTGATGCGCAGCCTTTCCTGTTCCTTTCTTATGATTTTTCCAAGCATTATGTTAACACAGAGCATAAGTGATAGTTACAGATAAATCAGGGAATCAGCACAGAGATTTCCGTCTAAGTGATGGAAATGGAACCATACGCTACTCACACACTCCCAGGGTCAGCAGAGGCAGCGGGTGTGTGCAACACGTGGGTGGCCTGACCACTCCAGAGGAAGGTTCCAAGCGGTAGGTGACCATCAGTGGGTTGAGGTAACAGGTCTGGGAGAGCAAAGAGCACACAAATCCCTGAAGAGCTCAGATGAGGTTTATGTAATCAGTTTGAGACTCCAAGTACCAAGTAAATTGAGTTTAGAAGGCAGGATTGAGGCCCACACTTTGATGGTTATCAGTGGAATGTTGGAATTCCCAAGAGGGGGCTACCTGTGTGCACAGATAAGGAATGAAAAGACTCCTGGGGAAAGTCAGTATCGGGGGACACTCAATTAATAGAGGAGATAAGAAAGCAATCAAAATGGGGATGTTAACGAAAAAGGGCTGAAAACCTGGACAAATACCCGAGCAGGAAGATGAAAGGAACCTGGGACATCATAAACATGAGGCTTCGGCCTGGTCTCTCAGAAGGGCCAAGGATGTTTGGAGTTTGACCTGGTGAGGAGACAACCAGTGTCCACCCTGAGCGTGACAAGGGAAAGCATTCTTACCCGACACTTATTGAGCAGATGTGCCAGAGATTTTTGTGTACACTGTGTGAATATCACCAAACTTCGAGGAATAGATACCAAATCAGTGAAGTTTAAAATGGTGTCCATTCCAGTTACCTATACATATGCCTTCTCCCCAGAGACCACATGTGTTTCCCAAATCACCAAACCTGTGAATTGCTGGGTGCTATTTAAAAATGAATTCTATTCCTTTTCCACAGAGGCTGGATTGAGCCAAACAAACCCTTTTGTTATTTGAGCTACCCAGGCCATTCTTAGGGTTAGAGTATTTTGGAAGTCTAACTAGAGAAAAGGAATTATAGATTTTTTTCTTGTTAGATCATACTTCCTCATTCAGAAGTAAGTGGACCAGATTATATTAGTATATATATAACTACATTAGGCAGCAGACACACAATACATATGTTTGACTCGGTGAAAAGCTAGGGCTTACGATCCTGCTAAAAAAATGTGACCTAATGCTTCAAAGTAGTTTGATAATATGTGAAAAGAATTTTCAGGAAAAGCAATGCCTAATCTGTTTTAAGTAGAATTCTTAGAGATAAATAAAACTTGTAGTTAGTACACTGCACGTTACTAAATGACTTGATAATGTGTGGCTCCATCATTTTGTGTCACCTGTGGATCAAGGCTGACCTCGGTGGCAGCGATGGCCTCTAGTTCCATCCTCTTGCTGAACTGTGAAGCATCTGAAAGAGCATATTGATTCTAATGGGAAGCGTCATTAAACCACATAAGCAGACTTCACTACCTCCCTCCTATCAATTCTAAATCATGTAGAATTCTGAAGTAGCAGGAGTTTATGAGTCAAAAACACTGGAAAAGGATATTTGGAGGGCACATTTTGCCATAGAAAGTTTCTTGTTTTCATTTTTTCTTTGTTTTTTCATATTGTTTTGTTTTGGTTTTGCTTTTGTTTTTTGACACAGAGTCTCACTGTGTAGATCAGGCTGGCCTTGAACTTGTGGCAATCTTCCTGCCTCAGTCTCTTGAGTGCTGGAATTACAGGCATGCACCACCATGCCCAGCTCACAGCAGGTTTCTGATTTTAAAAAATATATTTGAACTTTCTGAGAAAATCCTCAGTCTGCCTTTATGTTGTAGCAGAAAATGAAGTTCAAAGATGACTGAAAATTACTTTTAAAAAATAAAGGCCAGAATTTGTAAAAAGTCAAATAATTTCCAAAGTAAAAAATCTATCTGTAGTATGTGCGACTTTCAATAAGTCCCCAAACACAGAAATGCAATAGTACAGGTTGGAGAGCTTCCAAGCCATTTCTGGACACCAGGCCCCTATTTTCAATGGAAATGCAGAAGTGAAACAACGGTGTAGAGAATTAATTCAGTCCAACAAAACATTTGGGTTTAAGCCTAGTCACTAAATCAGAGTCCACAAATCAAGCTACATATTTATAACTTTGAAGTTTCCAGTACATGAATTAGAGGCATCCTAAACATCGTTACCAAAACGGCATTGTCGTTACCTCAGCAAAATTGTGATTTGATTATCTTCAAGGAAATACAAACTTTACCTTTTGATGAAAATGCTCTTATGAAACCAAAGGATACAAAGAAGGAAAGGAAAACTGAAGGGGCTCTCCAAACCTTCTGAAGTCTCTTAACCTCAGCATTATTGACATTTCAGGTTGAGAAATTCTTCTTGGAGGTAGAGAGGCCTGTTCTGTCTCTGACTGCTAGATGCCAGCAGCATCTCTTCTCAGTTGTAACAACCAACATGTCACCAGCTATTTTTCACATGTCCCCAGGTGGCACAAGGACAAATGCTTCTAGCTGGGAAAATGCTCTTCTAGTTCAAGACTCACTCAAAGGAATGTGATTCCACCTTACCAGACTCATTGCTTTGGCTTATCAAAACAATGAGGGGCTGGGGATATAGCTCAGCAGCACAGGGTCTGCCTGGCAAGCACGAGGTCATGGGCTCGACTCCTGGTACCAAACAAACAAAAAAACTGAAATAAAGTAGAAATATTTATTGATACAGGAAAAGTCACAACACGTTGTTGATTTAACTGCATAGTGAAACCTTGTCTCAAAAAGACACACACACACACACACACACACACACACACACACACAAAAGATGATGATCTCTAAACTGCTCCCAATCATTGCCAGTACAACATTGTTCTTTATGGTTATGGATAGTGTTTGTTTCTTTCTCTAGCCTAAGTTTTTTATTTTCCTTTTTTTTTAGTTTTTCCAACAGCCCATGCTTATTCCTCTAAGGAATAGTATAAGAAAGATATTGCACCGGGAGCTGACATCTTGTCTCCAGACAAATCCATAGTCTCACAGTCTTTAGTGACAAAAAGGCACAAGCCTTAGTGTCTTCCAGGGTTTCCTTATGTCATCCTAGGAGTTTGCTTATAACATTTGGCTTTCCCCTCCTACACATTGTCCTTTGCATGTTCCACCAGGCCTGGCAGAAGTTTTCTTCTGTTTTCACACTGTAACACAGATTGCTGTGGTGAGGAAGCCATCTTCTTAAATACTGCTTTGAATCACTTGGGTAAAGCCTGCATTTTGCTTTCAGGTGAGGGGAGGCCAGGAAATTAGTTTATTAAATGTGTAAAGTTCTTGGGTCCAAATGAAAGGATCTGTAATGATATGAAAATACTGTCTTCTCCATGATAATACCTCATCATAAGAAACAAATTCAAAATTAAAGGAGGTACATTTGGTGGAGACATTAACCTCATAGAAGTAGATTGTCCCAAATTTGTATTGCTTCTTTATAAAGTTATTTCAGGTTTACCCCTATATTCCAAGGATAAAAGACTATAGGTAAGAGAACATACATGCCATTGTGTATATTGAAGGATAGATATCCTTTGAGAGCACACTGTTTAGATTCTCTAGATATTTTTGCACAGAGTCAAGTTCATCAAATTTGCCTTCAGAGCTAACATCTGATCAGACTGTACCATGGATCATAAGTTTGTCTTCCCCTGGAAGGCTAAGTGGAATCCTGCGTTATTCATCTGTTGTTTCCCCTCTTTCTGCAGGTATGAGCTTACATTTCTGATCACCATCTGCTCTCATGCGAGTTGCCTCCTTCCTGTTCTCTCTGGCGTTCTGTTACTAGAGTCGCCTGAGAGAGTTAGGTTCATCGACTTACATAGGATGCAGGTTGTCTGAGGTCATATGCATAGGCATATCTTTAAAATACTGAATGACTTCAAACTAAGGACATGCACTAGTGAACTACGAAAGAGCAGTGTCTAAGAATCTTAAGAACTTTTTTTCTCCAAGAATGAACAACCCTTATTTAGTACAGAGGACCATCTACTCTTCACTTCAATTAACATCCCATCTCTCAGGATGGCTTTGCTGAGCGGCATCCACCCTGGGATCCAGTGATAAATATTTAATAAAGGGAACACCCTCTCCTTTTTTTCTTTTCCCCATATGCATGAATTTAATTACTTCATTTTAACAGGCAAACAATGCTCTCTCAAATGCTACTTCAGTATTTCATAACCTTGAAAACTCTATCACTACATTGATTTACAAAGACAGATATTCTGAAAGATTCAAGTTTTAGGGGTGGATTATTGTAAGAAAAAATAATAAACATAAAAGACATTTAGCCCACACAATGGGCATGCACTCCTCTGCTTCTCTCCTTTGGAGCTGATAAAAGCATTGTCCCATCTTTGGTCATTTCAATGGAATGGCATAGAAATTTTGCTTACTGCAAAAGAGAAAATAAAGACATTTTACTTGCTTTGTGGTGGGCTTGATTTCCCAGACTTTTTTTCCCCTCCTTTTCTTCTTTTTTCTTTTTTGGGTGGAATTTTCTGTGCGCTGAAGACGTTCTGTTCTGGTGAGCATTGCACTTCTTGCTCATGGCAATTACGTTCACATCTTTGATCTTGGATGCGATCTCTTGTGCATATTTTGTTCTATTTGTGTCTTTGATCTGGTTTCTTGTGATTTTTTAAGGTTGTGTTTTTATTCAAAAGACGTTCAGCCTACAATATTTAAAAAGGGAAAAAAGGTGACATTTACTTTATCCATATGACATTGTCTTTTTAGGCATATGGATGAATTAGGCTGTCTTTGTATCTCTCAGCTCCTTCTTTCAATATGCAGATAATTTGTGTTTCTTTTTTAGCTGTCATAACAATGGAAGGCTTTACAATCAGATGGATTGCAACATTGCCTATCCAACCCAGCTCAACAGTTCTGCAGTCTCATTTCATTCGATCCTCCAGTGTCTGCATGCTGACACAACTCCCAAAAAGTGAAGGAGTAAGTTCATATAGAGCACCTGCTTACGGATGACTTAAATTTCCTGATTTGTTTGTGATTACTGTCATCACTTTATTTAATATGAATTGTTTTCTTGCTTATGTAAGACATCATTTTATGGGCAGGTTTCAAGAACTCACCTCGGTGGCTCCAAAGTGATATATATTACTAAAGCGAGATGAAACAGTAAGACAACAGCTAGCGGTCGCTGTGCTGATGAAAGTGCTCTGAATACGGGGGCCGCATGGGACCTGGGAACGTACATGACAAAAATTGGTCACCATAGCAACATTTGAGCAGTGGGAGATGGGGAGCTGAACTGAGCAACACAGAACTGCAGTGGCCTGATTGAAAAGAACGGCCTCTGATTTAGCCTGGCGGACTTGTTATGTAACATGTTTTCTGTGCTATGCAAATGACTACAGAAATGTGAGAATCCAAAACAGTCCATCAATCCAGACTGCAGTAGGAAAACATGCACCTTTCTTTGGAGGGTAAGATTAGCTATTCCAATTTGCAGCAAGCCAGAGGGTTTTTTTGTTCCTAATGATGTGAGACTGTGAGCATTATCACAGGTATTTCTTTAGAAAGCCCTGTGAATAAAAAAGATTTCCATATTTTAGAGACCTATTTATGCAAACACTAAATATCATTTTACAAAAGCAAGGAAAACCGGAATTAGGAGGCATAGAAAGGTGGCACAGCCATAAGAAATTGTTAAATTGAACAGCTCCATGGTCAGCCTCATTAGAGAAAATATAATTCAATAAAATTTTCTTTTTAACTCATTTCTAGCCTCTTGTTTGGTTTTTGAATTATTTTGATAATTTTCCCTGCTTTCCTTTTCAGTTGATTTGTACTATGCAGAGTCACAAAGGCCAAGTGATATTTTTTTCTGTTTTATATTTGAACAGTACGAGGGGCCTGTCAAGGGCATGTTTCTCATGTGAATATAATTAGGACTAGCAGAGTGTAGCTTATTCAAAGTGATAAAGAATAATGATGCCTCAGTTAATAAATTTTCTAAATATGAAACCCCTTTCTATGTTTTAGTAGTAGTAAGCACACAAACATTTTATACATCATGGGAAGAAGAAACACAATGAATCTTGTAGCTCAGTGCCAATCTTCTTGCTAAGATGTACCTATGTGATGACAATAATAAAATTAGTAGTAATTTTAGAGAAGAATAGAGTTTAAATTTATTGAGCACTGCATGTATTCCAGCTACTTTTAGTGTTTACAAAATTGCCATAAGATGGGGACAATCATATTCCCATTTGCAGATAGAGATTTTAAAAGGCAGAGCAACTTGGACAGCATTACACAAATAAAACTGAGGAGGTTTGATGAGGACCCAGAACTATCAGGCTCCCAAACTTTCTTTTGTAAGTGTAGTTTCTCTCTGCTACATGGTCAGATTGCTTCTTATACAGACCTTGCCTCTCTTCTCCTGCAATTCACTACTTCCTCTGTCTAGATCACTTTGTGCCAACTCCAACTGCAGCCCTTCCTTGGAGTTTCAACTTCCAGCCTTGCCCTCAGGTGCTGGAAGCTCATTGGCCCTGCCTTGTCACCTACAGCGCATCGTCATGCCTAACAGTCTTTCACTTCTCGTAAAGTTTCCTTCTCTCATGATAATGTGTCACTTATGCTCTGCTTCTGTGTTACTTGGCTGAACTAGATTAAGAAAAACAATTTGTCTTTGATTCAATCTTGAGTGTCTTCACTGAAGTAGTGTATGTGAGTGCAGTAAAAGGGAAGAACTGGGAGGTATTAAGCAGAATCCAGAATTCAGGGAGCCTGAGAAAGTTGCCTGGTGCAATTGTCATGAAGTGTCTCACTTTTTTCTATCTGGATTGTCACTTAACATTGTTAGTAATATACATCTGTCCTGTAACAGTAGGGTTTTTTCCGGTGTTGTTCCTGAAAGGTATTTGTTTGTTGGACATTTACCATCTCATCTTCTTTATTACTGATGAACTATTGTATGTTTCCTGGTAGGGTATATAACGGTTTTATGGACATTCTGGTATATATATTTTGGGAAATGCATGCATATTTTTCTTTATGTAATTGATGGAGCATAAGGTAATCTTATGGTCAACTCTTGGCAGTAGAGATTGCCAAAGGGTCTGAACACAATTGCATCCTTTGCTTTCCCACCAGCAAGAAGCATGGGAAAATCCCAATTTCTCAACATCTTCAGTGACACTTGGTGTTATCAGTGGTTGTAATTTTAGCCATCCTGGAGGCTCGGGGGTTGATGGGATTGGATTGGACTAGAGTCACCTGATAAATAATGAGGCTGAGAGAACTTTTCATATACTTTTTGCTCATATGTACATCTATTGTGCAGGATCTTTGCAGGAGTCGTGTCCACTTTCTATTTTGTTATTACTTTTTCCTATACTGGTTTGTAGACAAGTATTGATTGTAAGTGACAAATTGATACATTAATATGTTATACAGATGGGGGTTTTATGCACTTTCCCCCTCTCTTTTGCATCTCTTTGTTTTCTTCTGTCATAGCATTTGAGTATTAGCAAAGATGCAGTCTACCCTGCTATAATGAGAAATGTGAAATAAAGAAGCTGAAATAAGGTAGATATTTATATTTTTTTCCTATGTAATAGTACAAATAGCCTGAGATAGAGAACAGCTCAACTGTGCTGGACAGAGGCTCCTTCCCTTTCAGGTCCTAAAATCCTAAAAATCTTCTATCCTAGAAGGTGGAGTCACCTCTGTCTGTATTTGGACTCAAGTGTAAAAGCAAGGAAGAGTGTCTTACTTTTCTCTTCATTGTGCAAATGATTTTAAAGTTGTACACTTCATCTGTCATTGCATTGAAAGATCCTAGCTACAGAGGTAAACTTCCCTTACTGAAAAGGGTCTTTAATACACACCTCATCTGGTGATCATTTTGCCTTGCTAAGTCACCCAGCATAGTGGGGGAAGAGAAAGAAAAATATACACAGGCTGCAGCCTTTGCCATCACTACAACTGCCAGATTTCTCAACAGTAAACTAAGCAATAAAAGGGTTTATCAAGTAGGCACATTCAGTGCATGCTTTTTTCAGAGTACAAGAGTGTAAGTATGAGCCTTAATGAAAGCAAAAGGGATGTTTGTGAGAAATTTCAGGCTAACATTGTTCAATGATGTTGATCCTTACCTTTGAAAATTTCCAGCAGTTGTGAAATCTTCCTTCCCTTGCGAATTCAAGGTGTGAGTCAGTATTTATGAAATTCATTCTCCCTTCCCCATTCCCACTTCTTTACTGAGACTCTCGTGCGGACGGCACTGAATGTTTCATTCACCAGGTGTAACTACCTCCCTTTGGAGAAGTGTACGGTCGGTGCCAAGGTGCCAGTGTGAATACCAGGGGGACATGTGCTCTTAGCAGCAGGTCTGGAAGTGAGATCTGAGACTCTGCTCCTGCCTCTCAGTCTGCTCTGTGTTAGTTGCAGGCTTGAGGCAATTGCTGTGATTTCCTACTGCCAGGCAAAGAAGAGAAAGTATCTAGGATAGGGGTCCTTCCGTCGGGAGTGACGAGACAGTGCGGACTCTGGAGTGAGCAGTCATTGTGAAGGCGTCCTAGGGAGTACCCCAGGGAAGATCAGGGCTGAGATGAAGAGCTGATTAGATAGGGATGGAGCCTGGCAAGAGGGAGACCCGCTCACAGCTGTAACGGTGATCAGGAGACAGCGTGGTCTACCCTTCCGCTTCTCCTCTCCTGCCATCATTGACAGGCTCATGAGAAGGGTATCTGCTGTACAGTAACATGTTGGTTTGCAAGCATAATTCATTCTGCAAACATGCTGGTAATCCATGCTGTATAACAAAGCGAATTTCCCCATAAAAAATAAACAGATGATTTGTTGAACATCCCAAAAATATTCATATAAAATGATTACAGTACTGTAATACAATACAAAATAATAAAGAAGATACAAAACGTAAAGGAAAACCAACAAATGAACCTGAACTTACCTTTGAAAATCTTCATGGCCCTGCGTGAGGGAGATGAGAGTGAGAAGGGTTATTGTATGGGACAACTTTACCGTAACTGATGGAATCACTGTTATCTATTGGCTCGGTGGACTCTTTTTCTTTTTGTGCAACTTTAGCAAGGGACCAATTTAATGAAATTTGCTTTCCTTCTTTTTGAGGATTTCACAGAAGTGTGAAAGCAGACTCATCACTTGCATGGCCCCAGCCTTATTCAGGTGGTTTTATATAGAATTTTGCACCATTTCCCACATTTTACACATTTCCTTAATCTCTTTTAGTGGGGGATTCCTCTGCCTTTCCCTCCTCCTCCTCCTCTCCATAGGAGCTTGCTATTGGGCGATGACCACCCACAATCGCAGGGTTGGGGCGTGGAGACACAGTGAGAAAGCCATTGGCTCAGTTGTGATCATGTGACATTCAGCATCATATACTGCTTGTATTACAAGACAGCACTCATTTATCAAGTTAAAATTCATTAGAAATGTTTGCTTGTCTTCCAGAATACTCACAGAATGAGTTACTGGCAATCCAAGTTTTATTGCATATACACAGTGAAGGGGCATTCAGTGTTAACAAGGATGAATTTGAGTCCTTGATAGCAGAACAGATGGATCTGGAGACCATGATATTGAGGGAAATACATCAGACATAGAAGGCTGAATATGAGATGGTGTCTCTTACACGAGAACCCTAAAGTATAGCTAATTTAAAGAGAAAAGTAAGAGGTAAGTGGTAGGGAAGAGGAGAAGCGGTTCTGAGGATGGAAGGGCACAGAAGAGAAGGGAGTGGAAGGGAGCTAAAAGGGGCCGAGATGCCACATGTGCGTGCACCCGTTCCCACAGTGAATCTATTCGTCATGCATTGCAAACAAATAAAGAAGGGAGAAGGAAGAGAAAAGGTCATTTGGGGCCGTGGACAGGAGTGGAAATAGAGAGCCAGCAGGAACTGGAAGGATCCTCATGTTGCAGCGGGCTCCTACCCCAGAGGCGTCACGAGGGGCTTCACAGGCAGTCTCTTACTCTTGGCCGAGTACTCAAAGGATCTTTTAATTGTTTATACTTCTGTGCTTTTTTTTTCAACCAGGAATCATGGTAATGTAGTCATCTCTTCCACTTGAAAAAGGAATACATGAAATCACAAATGAGATCTAAATTAGCTTAATTGCATGTAAATTTATTGAGAAGTTATGAGATTAGAAGTTGATTCTGGAAATTCTACATCTTGTATTTGATTCTGGAAAGGCACAAAATCATTTGGTATAAAAATAAAAATTACAGACATGGATGAATCAGTGCTTTTTCCTGTGAATATTTGACACACACTGGATGTTCCTGGAAGAAACCACGGACTCGCTTAGTATGTAAGTATTTTCTTTCTCTCATGCATATACACTAGTCGCATTTCCATCTGTCTGTGTATGTATTGCACATACTGTCTAGAGCTGGTGGTGTTTATCAAGGAGGATCTCTCCTTCACTGCTCACCTGGTCACCATCTTCCCAGATGTCCTAGATCTAAAAAGCTCTTATGTACCCAGGCCATGTTCCTACCAGAACCATTTGTAGTGGGTGATGACATCATTCTAGGCAAATATCAAAGCCAAGGCCTTACTTCTCTTTTGTTTCTTATTTCTATTGTCCATCAGGATCTCTACACTGAACACTTCTGGGAGAAAACATGAGGCAAGCTACTGTGAGGGTTCACCTGGTCCAGAGAAATGCTCTTTTGCCCTTTAGCAATTTAGGAACTAAGTGGGGTGACAGCCATCCCAATTCCCAGCCCATATGTCAGGGGAAAGGGCTGTCATATGGCTATATAATGAGCATTACTCTGTAGAGGTCCTTTCCTCTATAAGCACAGAGTACTGCGGCCTGTTGAGATTCTATATGTATTAAATTTGCTGTCTGAAAGATTTGTGCCATCTGGAACCTGGTGAGACAGGCCAAAAGGACCACCCGTGGTACAGCTCCTGTGGCTTTTCAGGCAGATGGGTAACAGTGCCACATGGGCTGAAGAAGTCCATTGTAAGCACAGTCTGGCTGCGTGTGGAATTTGGGATGAGGAAGGCTTCCTCCTTATCTGAGAAGACTGTAGAGGAAAGATTTTAGAGGGAAGACTTTAGATTTTAAAAGGAAATGAAGCTTTTGGAGCAGAAGACACCATAGGCACAGGGAAGAAGAAATACACTTTTATTAATTGGCTTTATTTGTGCATATTTGCAATGTGGATTAAAGAGGTGAAGAAAGAGTGGGTGGTAGTCTGGACTTCTTTCACATGTTCTGGAAGCAATTTATTCTGGGAATACTTACGGGATGTCTGATGAGAACCAGACACTGCCCTCCATGCTGGGAAGACAATAATGATAGCACAAACAAGTTTCCTGTTTTGGTTCTAATGGGGAAAAATACAATGCAAGAAAATGAAATAGGCACTGTGTACATTATCTTAAAAGGTGACAAGTGCAATTGGAAAGAAAATAAAGCAGGTCTAACAGGGTGGAGGGCTATGGAGAAGTATCACATTAAAATTGATATGTGCATGGAGATTTGCAAGAAGCCAGGGGCGAGCCATGGATATAACTGGTCCGAACAAACAGGAAGTGCAAAAGCTCTGAAGTGGCATCCAGAAGAGTGAGTTAGGAGGTTGTGTGCCTGGAGCAGGGTGAGGAGAGGAATGAAGGTCAGAAAGGAAACAGGAACCAGGGAAGACCACACTGAACATTTTGGTCCCAGTAAGGGCTTTGGTCTTGACTCTAAGTCAGGAGGACTGCTACTGGGGCCTTCTGAGAAGAGGGATGCGCTCTTGTGTTTAAATAGTCCAAGAACCTGTGTTTTGGGCTTGCTGTTGCACCCAGTGATGGGGATCCAGTGGCAAATATGAAAACTGTCTGTACCCTCAAGGAATTCCCAGTTTATTGGAGCATTTGGCCCCTGGTATTACTTCAGTGAAAGGCCTTGTCAAGCTGGGAACGAGTGTAGGAGAGAAAGTTGTTACAAAGATCTTAGGTCTGAGCAACAAGTTGGTCAAATGTTTTGTGCAACCTTGGAAACAATGATCTAAGCCTCAGTGACCTACCTGAACCATACAGTTTCCCTCCTTGAGATAGCTGTCCCATGGTGGCTTTTCCACTCTCAAAGACTGATGTATTAATAGGTGCAATGTGTGTCTGCAGTGAAACTAAAGGGCCGACCATCACAGGAGTTTGTCAGACCAAATACCAAGGAACTGCCAGGGACAGAATGGCACAATACAGACCATGTTAATGAATGGAAAGAATCAGATGTAAAGGTGATAATTCAGAATCAAAGCTGTGAAAGTAACTAGTAGAAAAATGAGAACAGTTTAGATCATATTAAAGAACCTAAAACATTATCATTTGGTAAAAGCTGAATAAAAAATATGCAGACAGTATCTCCAAATTACTACAGAGTCTTCTCACTCAGTATATTTCTTTCTTTGGAGGTCCTAAAGTCTCAATTTTTCTTCATGTTTTCATTCTCCTTGAAATTCCTCTTTGAAAATGTCCTGGTAGCTGAAAGCATCATTAGTTTTCCTGGACATTTGGCTCCTTTTTGTACCAGTAAGAAAAAACCAACAAACCACAAGCCAACTTGGATCTTATTTATGTTCCTAAACAAAGTTCTTATCAGAGAAAATTTCTAAATATTTTTTGCTGTAAACCGGAGGTTGGCAAATATTTTCTCTAAAGAGCTTGATCGTAAATAGTTTAGGTTTTGTTGACCATCCATTTCTGTTGCAGCTACTCACATCTTCCACTGCAGCACAGAAGCACCTAGAGACAGCATGAAAATAAGTTAATGGGCTGTGTCCCAACAAAACTTTATAAAACAGGAACTGGGCCAGATATGGCCCTTGTGCCATGATTGACCAATTCCAAACTTCTATTACAATCTGCCTTGTTGAAGATTCTTATGTTTGAAACTTAGTGCTTTTGAGTTAATGTAATTCATTTTCATATCTATTCCACATCATCCTTTTACATCTAAATCTAAGGAGATTAAAAGAAAAATTTTTTAAAGTTTAGAACTTTTCACATTTTATTTTTGTTTTTCAAAATTTTACTCTTGTGTCGACCTCTAGGATAGACTCAAGCAGTGTCAAAGCTTCTTACTGTCCACTTTCCTTTCCCTGAAGGGAATAAAAATTATAATTTTGGCATCACTTTTATGCTATAGCAGCTAGTCTATCAGCAGTCTTCCATTGCCAATACAATAAAAAATGGAAAATTAATTTTCTATCATTTGAATCAAAGTGTCCCAGTGTCTCGATATGGTGCTAAAGTAAAACTGTAAAATTAATGGAATATTGTAATCTGCAAGATGCTCTTTTATGGAAAGAGGGAAATTGGCTCATCCTCCATGGTTTGAAACTGTACCTCAACAGGACCAACTAAATCAGCAATTAATAGTAAAAACAACAGTCAAAAATTGATCTACCCCATCCCCTTACTGAAAAGCAGGAATTCCTATGGGATTACTCAAAGCTTCTTTCTGACTCACATTAATGCGAAGGTAAACAAATGCTCTTGCATCTGAATCTTACATTGAAGAAAAATATAGCAGGAGTGAAAAAGAAGAACATTTACGATGAGCCTGAACAAGAGAGATGAAAATGGGGACAGCATATCCGCGTCCCCGAGCTGGATGACAGCTGCCAGGGAAATTGAGTCCAACCACACAGCCTGGGTGAGCTTTATTGGTAAACTGCTCTGCTGAGCATGGATGCACCTCACCCACTTCACAGGAGCAGCTGTTGCCATATTTTCAGGCTTTATGCCACCAACTCTGACAAAGGCAGAGATGCTACGCTGTATGCATTTACTCTTCGAACCAGAGCGGTCTTGGGTAGGTTTTCCAGGACTGTGACCACAAGCTCTCATTTCTGGAAATGAACACTGCGTTTTGTTTCTGCCCTTGATTTTGTTAGTACCAAAATCATTTTCATTGCTTGGACAATCGTTTCTTTTTTTTTCTTCAATCACTTCTTGTTTAAGAGGTGGAAATCCCATTGAGTTAGGTTTTCCATCTCAACAGAAAGAAAAACTAACGCTTCTCCAGAGCCTCACCATTGTGTCTGGCAGCAGGCATCTTCTAGGCATTTCCATGCTGGCCCCAATTTGTGGAGATAGCCTCCCCCATACCATGACATTTTCTGATGACAACAGCTTCAAATGGGTTGGCACCAGTGTCCCTGATATGTCCATTTAAAAAGAGAAGCATGTAAAATCCAGATTTGAAATTCAATAAGGAATTCAGAGAAAAGTCTTGCTTTCAGGCCGTCTACTCAGTACATGAATAAATGAATAGGCACACTATCACACTAAAAAAATTCTAGAAGGCAACCAAAGGAAGCCTTGCTCACTAAAGTCTGAAAATAGCCCCGTCTGGAAAGGTATGCTTTTAGACTAAGAAAGCAGAAAAAACTAATTAGACAAGAAGCAACCGTGAACAAACATGTTAGCAGAATCAATAACTGGAACTGATCAGCTATTTCTTTAATTGTGCCAGCTGGGAGTCCGTGATGTGCTTAGCAGAGCATAATTACCAATTTCTATCCCACAGCAAAAATCTTTTCTTCTTCTTTTCACATCCTTTACATAAATAACAGGCCTTACAATTTGACAAACTAACAATAATAATATTTATTTTTAAAAACTGAAAAAAATTAGTGGAAAAAAATGAGACACCTGATGTAACGTTTTTTGAGTAATTAGGAAGAGGCCAAGTCAGTAAGTACAGTATGGCAATTGCGCTAATAAGAATCTGAGCTATTAAGGAAATGAAACTAATTTCTTAATTTAAAGGCCATTATGTGCTCTTTGTGCTAAGATGCATTATTAAAAGTAGGGACAATTTGCTTTGCTGTTTTAGCATGAGCTCCGTAGTTTGTTCTCATTTGTAGAGCCATGATTGAGCTCAGCCCCTAGCATTGTGCCTTCTTCAAGTTGAAGGGCCATGCAATGCAGTTGTCTGGTACTATTAAGAAGAATTAAAACAGACTACGAGCTGTGTAAGTAAAGGGAAAAGAGAAGAGAAAGACTTCTCTAGTTAATTCAAAGGGGAAAAAAAATTCTAACGCAGTTGATTTGTACACTTTCTTTCCCCCGAGTGACAGCAAAACAAAGGTCTGTAAGCATGTAATAGACTGGAAAGACTAGTGTTTAAAGTCCAAGTTTAGCTGTGTATAACCAAAGAAAGCTTATCATCTCTGACATATTGCTGTGGGAAACTGGCCTCTTTAGCATAGATGTCACCTGCAAAGTGACATGTTAAAGGAAATACATACATAGGGAGTGAAGGGAAAAACCAGAAAATATTCTGGTAAAAGATTCTGATAAAAGTTAGGGTTATTTGGTGCTGATTCAAAACTTACCTAAGATCTCTTTTCCTGGAAGGAAAATGCGCCTTCATTTTATTTTGAATACAATGAAATAACTCATAATAATAAATGTTTTGACACATTTTCTTCTAGATATAAAGGGTTTGGGGGGCAGAAAGAGAGTGAAATAAACTTTCAAGTGAGAAAGGATCTTAGAGCCATTATTATTGCTTAGTTTTCTGAGTTACTTTGTTCCACCTGGAGTTACACAGAGGACTGCTTCATTTGTGACAGCTGGAAAGACTAGCTGCATTGGGCTTGGCAACACCTGGATTCTACAAGACCTGGGGAAGATTTCTGCCTCTTCTGTGATGCTCAGGAAGAAGTCCTCTTCCATCTCTCTTCATCAGCAACAGTCCCCTTCAACTTAGTTTTGGATCTGTGCAGTTCAATTCAAAAGTTTACTCTGTGATATTGTAAGGCATTTATCTATAGAGATAAGACATTTATCCATAGACAGCCCATCACCTTCCAGTCCCAGGTAGAATTATATGTTTTCTTGTTTTGTTTGGAAGCTCTCTGAAGGCAGAGTGAACCCAAGCTATTCCTATGTGTGTTTGTGATCTAGTCACAAACTAGGACTAACCCATCTCTTTTATTATTAACTTGCTTTGTGACTCTGAATAAATTATTTGACTTCTCATAGCTCATGAGTCTCATTTATAGAATAAAGGCTAATTTGTTTAACTTTTAATATTTCTTTTTTGGAAGAAAGAATAAAATTACAAAATGATACTAAGCACTGTATAACAAACACCTAGGTGCCCAAGTCACAGAAGTTATTTTTCTTTTTTAATAGTAGCTTCTAATAATTTTTGTTTACATTTTTAAAAAAGTCCTGAGTTGCTGAACAGATAAAGAAAGCTGGCATATACATACAATGGAATACTACTCAGCTAGAAAAAGACATGGAATTCTTATCATTTGTGATAACAGGGATGGAGCCAAGGAATAATACATTAAGTGAAATAAGTCAAGTACAAAAAGCAAAACACCAGATGACTTTGCTCAGGATCAGTATGTAAAATAACTGAACATTCGGAAATCGACAACAAAATAATGATTACTAGACATGGGTAAAAAGCAGAAAAGGGAGGAGGAAATATGAATAAACAGGTGCAAATTTATTGTATGTCCTGGTGGTCCACAGCATAGTAGGATACATATTACCAGCAAAAATTTACTACGTGTCTCAAAATAAAAGAGGAATTTGAATGTATGTATTATAAAGAAATGATAAGGTGGTGGACAGACGAGTTACTTGGGTTGATCACTATCCAATGTATACATTAACCAAAAGATCACTTTTTCCTCATAAATACACACACACATATTATGTTGATCAAAAGCTGAAATAAAAGAACAAGCCACGTGTGTGTGAGCCCTCACCTCCTGCAAGTTGAAAGTGAGAGGTCTCAGGCACCAGGTGCTCGGATATTCTCCTCAGCCGCGGAGACGGCGGAAGTAGAAGGTCAGCACCAGGCAGCCGCTGTGGTGCCCGTACTGGTCTGTCCCAGAGAAATGCCTTTGAAATCAGATTTGCAGATGCTGTATAGCTAATTTCCTCAGTCTGTGCAATGAGGAATGGAAACAAGGAAGAAGTTCGGAGACGATAAATGTGTGCTGTACTGCCCAGGACTTCAGACAAGTCTGAATCCGGTCTCGTTTGGGGGCGGGGAATAAATGACCTTTCTGGTTTCACCTTTGCAGTGATGTTATATTATTTAGTAATGTATTAACTTTTTCCTGATTTGCTTCTGCCCCATCACACATCACTTTTTAGTATGCTGTACAACTTATTATTCGTTGTGCATTTGCTTTTTTCCCTGTCTGCTTGTAAAATATAAGGTCCTGCTGGCTGTTACCTGTCCACAAAAATTAGCCAATGTATGCACAAAAGCTAAAATTACTGTAATGTCCACCATGCTGCTTTGGAGGGCAGCTATTGGCAAATATTAACAGAGCATAGCATGTATATTAGGCAGAACATAATTTTCTCTTTGCTCTGTGTACTGAAAAGGTCAAAATGAATTTTTTGGAAAAAATGGCTAATTATAAACGCTTTGCTGGTTTTTAAAAAACTTTGTAAAAACCATATGACATAAAATTTACCATTTGAACCATCTTAAAAGTACAGTTCAGTAATATCAAATACATTTGTATCATTGTGTAACTATCACCAACATTCATCTCCAGAACTCTCTTCATCTGGAAAAACTGGGACACTGTACCCATTCAATGGTAACTCCCTGTTCTTCCCACCAGCCTCTGGCAATCACCACCATTTTTTCTTTATAATTTTTCTACTACTCATGCTTCACGTAAGTGGACTAATTTAGTATTTACTTGTTTGTGACTGGCTTATTTCACATAGTGAAGTGTACTTGGGGTCATCCTTGTTGTAGCATGTGTCAGAATTTGCTTCCTCTTGAAGACTGAATAACATTTCACTGAATGTATTTACCACATTTCATTTATGTATTCATCTGCCATGGACACTTGAATTGTTTCCATATTTTAGCTATTGCGAATAATGCTGCTGCAAGCATGGTGATACAAATGTTTATTCAAAACTTTGCTTTCAGTTCTTTTGAGTAGTTATGCAGAAATGGAATTACTAAGTTTTGGAGAACCCGGCATACTATTTTCTGGTGTATTATATTTCACAACAGCTGCATCCATTTAAACTTTTGCCAGTGATGCACAAGCATTTCCATTTCTCCACATTCTCGCCCCTTTTTTTCTGGGATTCAAAAAAATAGTAGCCATGTTAACAGGTATGAGGTGATATCTCACTGTACTTTCAATTTCCACTTTCTTAATGATTGGTGACTTTGAGCATCTTTTTATGTGCATAGTTGCCATTTGGACTTATTCTTGGGAGAAATGTTTATTGAAGTCTGTTGCCTGCTTTGGAACCACATTTTTTGTATTGTGTTTTAACAGTTCTGTCTGGTTATTAATCTCTTACCAGATACAAGATTTGCAAATATTCCTCCTCTTCTGTAAGGTACTTTTTTATTCTGTTGATATTATCTTTTGATACACAAAACAACTTTCATGAAGTCCAATTTCCCCATATTCTTTTATTACCTGTGACTGATGACATACCTAAGAAATCATACGCTAAATCCAGCATCATAAAGCTTTTGCTTTATATTTTTTCTAAGTGTTTTATGGTTTTAGACCTTAAAACAAGGCTTTGACCCATTTCAAGTTAATTTTTGTGTCCTTGTGTTAGGTAAAAGCCCAGCTTCATCCTTTTGCATGTGGATATCCATTTTTCCCACCACTATGTGTTGGACAGACTGTCTTGTCCCTATTGAATTGTTCAGCCTCCCTTGTTGAAAATCATTTGGCCATATACGTCAGGGTTGATCTTAGCTGTCCATTCTATTCTACTTGTCTGTATATCTGTCATTATGCCAGCAGCACACTCTTGATCGCTGTATCTTTGTAATAAGTTTTGTAATCAAGAAGTGTGTTTTCCAGTTTTGTTTTTTTCAACATTTTTGTTTATTTTATTATTATACTTGGTGGTTGGAATTTCCATAAGAATTTTAGAATGAAATTTTTATGCACACTTTTAAAGTTTGACTTCTGTTGTTGATTTCTAACTTCCTCCTATTGT
Organism: Dinomys branickii; assembly: GCA_004027595.1. Lineage (NCBI taxonomy): Eukaryota > Metazoa > Chordata > Mammalia > Rodentia > Dinomyidae > Dinomys > Dinomys branickii. The sequence continues at coordinate 4,047 of PVLD010006377.1, read as the reverse complement.
GATAATAAGAGATACTTTATATGATAATATCTAGATTTTTAAATCTATTGAGCATTAATATGTGGTCTACTCTGGAAAATGTCCCATGTATTCTGAGAATGTGTATTCTACTGTTGTTGGGTAATGTGTTCTATACACTTATAGGACCGACTCTGTTTATTGAGTTGTTCAAATTATCCATTCTCTTATCTTTCTTTTCATTGTTTTATCCATTATTAAGAGTGGTATGTTGAAATCTCTGACTCTTGTAAGAGCCGGGGATTTCTCCCTGCAATTCTGTCAGTTCTTGTTTCTTATATTGTGATGGTTTGTTATTAAGTACATAAATATTTATAAACATTTTACCTTCTCACTATATTGGCCCTTTCATGAATATTTAATATGTATCTCTCTCTCTCTTTTTTTTTTTTTTTTGGTACAGAGAATGAAACTCAGGACCTTGCACTCACCAGGCAGGAGCTTGTGCCACAGAGCTATATCCCGGGGCCCTGTATCTTTTTTTGTAAGCCTTTTTTCATTTAAAATCTTTTTTTGTGTGTGATAGGTTGGCCAGTCCTGCTCTCTTTTAGTTACTATTTGTTGAGCATGTCTTTGTCCATCCTTTTACTCTTTAAAACTTGTTATTATATATTTAAGGTACGGGACACAATGTGTCAGTGCACATAGACAGTGAAACTGTTGCTGTAGTCAAGCCCATCATATATCCATCATTGCACATAGCTATCCATTTGTGCGAGTGTGTGGTAAAAGCATCTGAAATTTACTCCTTTAGAAAACATTCCAAGCACAGCAGTCTTATTAAGCACAGTCCTCGTCTTCTACATTAGATCTTCAGACTTTTTGTCCCACACACTTGCTACCTTGTACCCTTTCCCTGCCACTTTCCATTCCTTCCCTGACTGCTGGGTCCCTAGTAAAGCACTGTTCATTCACTAGCTAATGTTTGTTTTTTTCCCAAATGTCAAGTGTTTCAAATGGAAGTGAAATATATTTTTGTTTCTGTGTCTGTTGTGACAAATGGAATGATATTTTTCTTTTAAAAACCGGTGTTATATTTCCATTGCCACAGTTTCTTTATCCACTCATCTGTTGACCAACATCCTGATTGTTTCTGTCTCAGTTACTGGGAATAATGCTGCGTGAACTTTATGGGGCACTGGGTCCACATTTTTGGGTTAACACCAAGGAGAGGGGTCACTAGGTGTCTCTGTTACTTTTTTCTCAGTGCTAAGACAAAATGCCTGACCCTCAAAATTAAGGAAAAAAGGTTTATTTAGCTCACAGTTTGTGGAAATTTCAGTTGATAATCAGCTGGCTCCAAGGTAGGGTGGCATGGCACAGGGCAACAGTTCAAGGCAGCTGAAGACAGCAAAAGCAGCAAGAGCAAAAGAGGAGAGAACAAGCCTCTTTTCCTCCCATATATTGTAAGCAAGCAACCTGCACTCAGGTAGAACTGACACCATCTCCCTGCCCTCCTTTTGCCCAAGATAAGGATGTTTACAAAGTGAAGACCCTGGTCCCCTGCTGAGTCACTTAGCTAAACAGACACAATGTATCAACGATTACACTGGGCCAAATGGTAGTTTTATCTTTGTTTCCTTTATATTATTTCATTTTCAGTCTAGTTGTACTTTTAGATCTAAAGCGAATCATTTGTAGACCATATATAGTTGGGTCAGTTTTTTGTGCCTGTGTCTGAGAGCTTTTGTTCCTCGTTTTCTGTCTCTCATACATTTAGTTGAGTTTTTAACCCTGAAACATTTCAATTCTCTTCATTTCCTTCTATGTATATTCTACACCTATTTTCTTTGTGGTTACTTTGGGATTATATTTAACACGTTAAAATTGTAAGAGTTTAATTTGAATTCATACCATTTGAACTTCAGTGAACAAGAGCTTCAGAAGAACTTCAGAACTTCAGAAGAATTTCAGAAGAACAAGAGCTCTTCTTTAAAGCTTCATCCCACTTCCACCACTTGTTGATCTCCCTAAATCCTATCTTCATACATTACAATTCGACAAGATAAGCTAATACTTCTTTATCCATTAGTCTTTTCAAAAGAAAAAGAATATGAAGTTCAAACCTAAATTACAATAATACTAATATTTAAAATTACTGTCAAGATTATTCCTTTTTTTCATTGAAATTTACTAATATTATCTGTGGTTTACCACCCCAGTCTTTCCCAGTGTTAATTATTACCTGAGTGTGGAAAAGGATTCTGGGTATTTTCTACTCTACTATGTTCCCTGAATCCTCTCACTACTGTTTTTCACTTTTTAAATTTTTGTAGTGCTGAGGATGAAACTCAGGATCTTGTGTGCTAATCAAGCATTTTACCGCTGGGCTCTACCTCCAGCCCACTTCTGTTTTAAAGATGCAATTATTAATTAAAGAGAAACTAAACTTCTCATTACCCATCTTCCACATTTCTTTATTTCCCCCTGATAGTGTATGTCCTCCTTGTTTTTCTTCATATATTCTCATATAAATATAGGAAATGATGAACTGTGTGTGCTACCTGTGTGGTTAAACACAAATTCACATACAGTTTTAGCTATAAAAAAGCACAGATATTGCCTAGAACGTTTTTCCTTCACTAAATAATTTATTTCTTTATTTGATAGCATATTCATTTCAGTGTTTAATTTTATGAAAATGCATCTCATTTATAATACACAATAAAATGAAGAATATTTGCATGATTTTCAATTTTTACTTTGAAAACAATTCTAAGAAAATTACTCATCTTGCCTCTGTGATGGATTTCCTGAGGTGTACATCTACAAGGATACTTTCTGTATTGTTCAGTAGTGCATTTTTAATTTGACAAGATTTTACTAAACATCTCTTTAAAGTGGCTGTGTAAATTTGCATTTCTGAGCAGCTTGTAAATATTTCTATTTTACCACATTCCTACCATAACTGGAAGTGCCAGACTTCTTTAAATGAAACATATATTTCATTGCTAATTTATTTTTTTATTTTTAAATTTTATTTTAAAGACAAAAGAATGGAGACATATGAACCAGAAAAGCCATAAACAATACAGAAAATACAAAGTTATACAGAATATAGTAGGGAATTAGAACTGGATGTTGTATTACATAGTTATCTTCACATTAGTTAACACAAAAACATTAAAGGAAATATCAAATTATAGATAAGAGAGTAGGGAATTTGCACTGGATGCTGTATAATATAAAGTTATCTTCATTTCTGCTAATACAAAAACGACTGAGGAAATACAGAATTATAGAGAACATAGAAGGGAATTAGCTCTGGATGCTGTCCTACATAATGTTACCTTCATCTTTGTTACTCAGTTACACAGATGATGGCCCCTTTGATCATTCAGTTTTTCTCCTCCCTCATCTCCGTTGCCCTACCACTCAATCAGTTATCTTCCCTGTGATAATAACTGTACTCCTGGGTTTATCTATATCCTTGGACTCTCACCTTGGGAAGAGATATAGCTGTCTCAGATTATACTATACCATACAGGGGTGTATACAAACTGCCATGGTTGGAGGTGGGAAAGCACATATGCTCACAGTGGACCGCCCGGCTCCACCCTGTCATCCTGCTATGGGTGGGGGCGGGTCCAGACCTTGTGGCTCCAGCATTACCGTTCCCCACCCCTTGCAGCTGGGCAATGGGTCCCCGAAGCTGAAGCTACAAATGCCGAAACGAGGGCGTGGGCCAGGGGTGTGCTTGGAGCCGCAACCTCCTCCCTCTCTATCTCGTCTCCCTCCAACTGCGCCATGTCAGATCTGCGATCCCCTCTTCCAGAGGAGGTTCTGCTTACACTTTCCGAGGGTTTCACTTCCTATCTCAGATCCCTCCCGAGTTCAGGATATCCACCTCCCTCCTCTCTGTCCTTCACATGTTGCTATATTGCCATGTCTGAGTGGCATTCCTCCGGGAGGTTCTCTCTCCGCTGCCCACCCGGTCACCATGGGTTCACATAACGTTCATATATGCAAGCAGTATGGAGACACTCTTGTTGCTCGCATCAGTAGTCTGGGGTGAGTCTTAAAGCCTGT
>PVLD010006376.1:45115-101465 GCA_004027595.1 Dinomys branickii | reverse complement strand
GGAGGAGGAGGAGGAGGAGGAGGAGAAACTAAAATCACGTACAGAGGGAAGAAGGTGGAGCGTGGAGGAGATGCAGTGAGGCGGGCAGCTTCAAATCAGGGACAGCCATATTCCATCTGAACATTTTTTCCCTACACGAGAGAGGTATTGTGAAGGTGGGAATGTTATGCAGGGGAGTGATGTATTCGGATCAGCTAGGACACTGCAGCCTCTGCATAAGAGCACCAGGGAGAGGAGCGCAGGGGCGGGAGCCCCGTGCCCGGTGAGGGTGACGCTGGCGCAGATACTTGTGCCGATGTGGATGGGATGAGCAGTGGTGGATTCCAGGCACAGGCTGAAGGCTGAGCTGGCAGGACTTGCTGAGGGACAGGATGGAGCCAGGGTCCTGCGCTGGTGTTGACTGCCGTTTCCCGAGGACAGGGAAGGCAGAGGTAGCAGCAGGCTTGAAAGCAGGTTTTGTCTGGAGCACGTGGTCTTGTGGTTTGAACCTAGACTGTCTCCCAAACATCGTGTGCTCAGATATGGGGCCTGGGGGATGTGCCTGGCTCCTGGGGCGCTGTTCTCCTCAGGGCTGGTGGGAGGAGGGGTCTGGGCAGAAGAGGAGGCTCCTGGCAGCGTGACTGAAGCTCACCCCCCTCCCGGCTCCTCCCTTCGCGCTCCGCAGAGCTGCCACGCTGAGAGCAAAAGTCCTCCCCTGAGCCCATCCGCCCTGCTGCTTCTGCCCACCAGGGACTGGACCGTGAGACCTTTACATTGCATGTATCAGGTATTTTGTGCCAGCAACAAGGAAGGTGACTAAGACGCGTAAGTCTGAGGGACTCACGAGACTTCCAGATGGAGAGGTGGAGCAGCTGTTGGATGCGTGTGTCTCAAGTTCCAGGAGAAGCCTGACTGGAGATGGCGCCAGGATGTCCCAGGCTGTGAGAGCACTGATGGCAGTGAGGACAGAACAGTGGCGATGCCTGGCTACTAGTTTCTGGTTTATTTATTTGGTACCGGGAATCGAACTCAGGACCTTGCACTTGCCAGGCAGGCACTGTGCTACTGAGCTATGTCCTCGGCCCAGAATCTGGTTTAGCAGCAGCCAGGGGTGCTATTCAACAGCCTACTGGGGCACATGACAACACTCCACCATGGAACATCACCAGCCCAAAGCATCAGCAGCGCCCAAATCGGCAAACCTGGTACAGATAAAGTGGGGAGTGCGAGATGCACAGCCTAAGCCCACATTTCTCAAATTCCAACAAGCATCTGGATCACTGAGAGGGGAGAGGGCATCTTGTTAAAATACAGGCTCTAATTAGGCAGTTCTGGGGTTCGCCCGAGATTCGCATTTCTAACAAGCTCCTCTGTGATGGGGGTGGTGGAAGTTCCTAGGACAGTCTAACTATCCGCTTGGGAACGAGGAGAGATCTGTCTAGCAACAGAGACTAACACATCTGGCCAGTGTGTGAAGGAGCAAACAGAAGAATGTGGTGTCCTAAGAGACAAGGGCACGAAATGTTCCAGCCTGCTCGACTCTTAACACATGGTCAGGGTATTTCCTCTGCTACTCAGGGTTCAAGGAAAGTGAGAGCTTGGGTTTGACCTTGAGTTTGGTCAGAGAGAGGGAATTGACCACGTTGGTGAGCCTGGCTTCAGAGGAGCTGGGAGGGGAGAGCCTAACCTGAACACGTCAGAGAAACGGAAGGCGAGGGTGTGTCACTAAAATGGGAAGCAGAGAAACTAAGGCACAGGAAGAGGATGGTTCCTGAAAGGTTTTAAAGATGGGCATGGCAGAGCCTGTTTGTATGGTGGTAGGAACAGCCCAACAAATCAGAAACAGCGGAAGACTCGGGAGAAGGGCTGAGGACAGGAGCAAAGTCCCCATTTGATGAGAGTGGACCCAGGGGTAGGAGTCAGAGGGTCGCCTTACATGCCCTGTAACCAGAAAAAGGTGAAGCATATGGGCCTAAGGGCAGGTAAGATAGTAGAGTCTTTGAAGAAAGATTTTTTAACAAGTTCTCCTCAGACTGTTTCTGTTCCCTCAATGAAACTGGAGGCAAAATCACTTGTTAAGAGAAAGCAAGAGAATTGTTGGAAATGTGAGAGATGTAAAATAGTCCATCCATCTCTGAGTATAGAAGGGTGAAATGAACGGGAAAATTAGGCATGCAATACAGTGGGAGGCCAAAACACCAGGTGGGGCCTCCGACTCCTAGAGAACTGCCAATTTCACAGGAATGAAAGTTAATTCACAAGCAGTTCTAACATGATAAACACTCATATATCAAATCCAATAGCATAGCCATGTAAATGGTGATCGCTTTTAGCAACAATTAATTAGATAGCCTGGCACCCATTGCTGATCTGCTAACAGATCTTTCTTTGGTAGAAGAGACAACACATAAATAAGGATATAAAGCAACTAAATAAGATACACTTGATCTTAGCCCAAAGGCTGAGAAGCGACAGAGGACTTTCTTTTTTCCTTCTTTTTTTTTTTTTGTCTTCTTGAGGAAGGGTCTCACTATGGAGTTCAGGCTGGCCTTGAGCTCACTTTGTAGCTCAGGCTGGTCTCGAACTTGTGACGATCCTCCTGCCTCAGCCTCCCAAGTGCTGGGATTACAGGTGTGCACCCCCACGCCCAGCCTAAATAAGGTAAACTGGTGTAATTAACTGTGAAACTTCACATCTTACAAGGGAGGTTTTCTACAGTCTCCTGATTTTCAATAATAGGTATGCCTTACTTTATGAAAGCGAACCAGACACACTAAAGAAAAAGAACTTTTAAAGAATAGGCTGCTATGACCTGGAACAAACAATGCCCAGAACTGGCTCAAGACATTGAGTTTTGCTTTTTCCCCCCGATAAAATGGGGCTTGCATCTGTGCCTACCTGGGAGGTGCTCACTGCTCACAGCTCTGCAGCCCACAGAGCTGCTCTATGGGGCCCAGGAGGAGTACAGAGCTGCGCTGGTGTTTCTAAACATCTTCTTCGGTTTCAGGCCTTTGGCCTCATCAGGGGGACCAGAGTGGCCATCCTCATCGATGCATCTGTGGTCAGCCATGGCCCTGGGATAGAGGAGTTCCAAAATGACTTCATGGTAAGTCTCTTGGACACCAAATACCTGGAACCACCCTCTTCCCGCGCTTGCTAACTGGCTTTGTTTATAGCAGATGCAAACTAAGCTGTTTTGTAAAGAACATTTCACAGTTAATTAGTACCCACAGTGAGAGGACTAAGTGAGATTCTGTGGAAACACCCCCTACACACACACACACACACACACACACACACACACACACACAGTCACTTTGGATTGCAGTGTGAACTTCTAGTATTCTCACCACAGCAATGCCCCTCTCAAGAGGCCTTGGGTTCCCTGGAGAGAGGACGCAAGAACAGTGCACAGCTGGGGGCTGACTCCAGCACAGTGCAGGGCTCCTGAGGGTCTGTTCTGTTTTCTTTGCTCATCTGTAATAGAAAAGCTTAGAGCTCTGGAGTCAGATGGCTGGAGTCAAACCCCGGCCACCTACTCCACCCCTGGCCCGTGGAGCCGAATATCTGTACATTAGTTACCTCCTCAGTGAGAGGGAGATGAGAACCAGGGGTAGCTCTTGGGGTTCCCCTCAGGATGAGAGGACTCTGTGCAAAAAAAGTGCTCAGTATCAAGTATGGCACAGAGAGACAGATCTCTGTGATCTCTGTGAAGTGATGTGACAGGGTGTTTTAAGGGGAATCCCTAGAGTTTTGGACAGGGACCATAGCAGCAATAGCCCCTTAGATTTCATAAAGGTCCAGCAGAGCCTTTACAGGCTCAAATATGGCCAGTGGTCCAGACTTCCCTGCCTGGGTCTCACTGGGGCCGGGGACAGGTGTCCGTGCAGGCTCCCTCGTGGGGGGTTCTCAAGGCTGCGTTTCCAGAGTTCCCTAGGTGGGTGGTCTAACACTAGCCAAGTGTCTCAGTCACTCTTCTCATTGCTGAGACAGAATACCCAACACCCAAAGTTAAAAGAGGGAGGGTTGATTTAGCTTACAGTTTATAGAGGTTTCAGTCCATAATCTGCTGGATCCGAGGTGGGGTGGCAGGGCAGGAGGGCATCACAGAGGAGAAACAATTCATGGCGGGCAGAAGGTAGCAAAGCAAGTGAACGAGGGAGAACCGCAGCTCTTTCTACCCCTATATCTTATCCAGGCTACTCAGGGCGGGTGGCACTCAGTCCTAGAGACCTTGAGCCTAGCACTGCACCATGAATCAATTCCAGCGTCCACACACTACATCCAGCCTCTTCTGAAAAAGCCCTACCTGCGACTGCATGAGGCTGTTGGGGGGAGACACCCAGATGCAAGCCGTAATACCAAGGCAAGACTCTAGCTGGTGGCAGGCAGGTGAAATTTCTCGGTAGCCAGAATGAGGGCAGAGTTGCGGCCCCGTTGGAGTCCTATCAGCTGAAGCTTAGAGCATTGCAAGCACAGATGCGGCGCCCACCTTCCCATCCCCGACTCTCCTGGGAGAAGCTCTTGTTCCTGACCTCAGTCCTCCCTCTCTGGGCACCTCAGTCAGGTCCAGCCACAGCATATCCAGGGTGCTCACTTCACACGTCAGACCCAATAGGCTGGAAACAAATGTCACCTTGGGGCTGGCTGCCAAGCTGGGGTTCAAGTACCCGCGTCTCAGCACAGCTCTCAGCCCAGCTCAGGGGACCAGCTGAGGCGAGAGCAGTGAGGCCAGGCTCCGTGGCCTTGGCTGTGCGCACTGGTGATGTCCTTCTGTCCAGCAGAGCCTCATTGACCAGCAGCTGAGCCTCAAGGAGAAGCTGTATGTCCTGTCCTTCAGCACCACCGCCAGGTGTCTCTGGCCAGGCCCGGCGGAAGTCAGCACCTCCACGTGAGTGGTTTCCCAACCTCCACCACCTTGTCTCCTCCCTCATTTTCCTCTGTGTCAGCGTCTTTCCCGGATGTTTAAGGTGAAAACCCAGGACCCCCATAGATAAAAGAGCACTCAGGAGGCTGAAGCAGGAGGATCGTTGCAAGTTTGAGGCCAGCCTGGGCTACAAAGTGAGTTTAAGGCCAGCCTGAACTGCATAGCGAGACCCTGTCTCAATAAACAAATAAATAATAAGGAAGACACCATTTTTTATCCTGTAAACTAGCATGGATGGTCTATAATGAAAATAATCAATGTTTTTAAAATTCCAACAGTACTAAAGGATAAATAACAGCGAATGACTCTCTCACTCCAGTCTCCCCTCTTACCTCCTACTTTCATTTAGTTTACAAATGATAGCTTGAGGTTTATTTTATTTTATTTTGCTTTTTGAGACAGTGTCTTGCTGTGTGGTTTAGGCTGGCCTTGAACTCACTGTGTAGCCCAGGCTGGACTTGAACTCAGAGCTATCCTCCTGCCTCAGCCTCCCAAGTGCTACGATTGCAGGTGTGCACCACCATACCCAGCTAGTTTAGTTGAGTTTAGCTTGAGGTGGGACTAGCACTGTGTTGCCCAGGCTGGTCTTAAATTCATGGGATGAAGCAGTCTTCCCACCTCAGCCTCCCAGGTAGCTGGAACTACAGGGGCCACAGCCTTGCACCTGGCTACCAATTCTAGTTTCTTATCTGCATTTCCACAGTCTGCACATACAGGCGTCCATCTCTCCCCAGTGCTCTGGCTTAAACATCAGCAGTAGCACCACTTTGCCCTTGGCTTTCCCAGTCAGTCTTGACTGTCGCTCCGAGCAATACAACCAGCACCGCCTCACCCGCGATGGCGTACATAGTATCCCGCTGCACAGATGCCCTTTTTTGGGGAAACTGCTTTTAGGGGTTCATAGGGTGGTGAGAAGGAGGTATGTAAGAAGTCTTACTTGTGCCAGTATATAAAAATTTCTTTTTTATACAGAGAATTCCTTAGTCACCCACCGTGTGTCGGGTACCAGGTACGATTGCATTTAATGTTTATAGCTACAACATGGACTAGATTATAATCCCTATTTTGTAGGTGAGGAAACTTGGATTGAGGGGATGTACCCAAAGGAAAAGGGCCTGAATTGGACCACAAGCTCAGAACAGATCCCAGGAAGAACTGCAAGCATAAATTCCTGCGCTTAAATTGCCAGCACTAGCTGTGAAAAGGAGCCTTTTCACACAGCGAAATTACCTGTTCTGGGAGCACTGGCTTGACCTCCACCTCTGAGAGGGCGTCAGGGTGATCCTGAGGAGTCCTTTCATGCTGTCATTTGCAGAAGAAGATTAAATTAAATTCCACAGTCCCACCTCCAGCACTGTGGGACTGTGGAATTTATAAAAAGTCAACTTAACATATAATAATAAACGACAGTTATCAGCAGCCACCTGAGATATTTTTTCTTTCTCACATGGCTAGGGATAGAACCCAGGGCCTTATGTATGGTAAGCAAATACTCTACCGCTGAGCTATATTCCCAGCTGGAGGTTTTCTTTTTCTCAGGCCGAGATATGGAAAGAGCAGAACTGTCCCACTAGTGCCACATGAGCCACTTAAGCATTTTCCTATTCCCAGTAGTGTGTATCCCAGCTCCTCTGGGACCTAGGCACACAGCCATGCGCCTTCTCTCAGAGCCCTCTTGGAGCTGGGGGCCTAACTCCATGCTTCCTGCTGAGGCCTGCCTCCTGGGAGAGCTGGGGGGCGGGGACGGGAAGAAGGCTCGCACTCCCAGATTCTCAAATAACCAGCGCACTGAAGCACAGATTCTAGAGTCAGTCCTGCTCTGAAATCTTAGTTTTACCAAATGTTGGCAATATCGCCTAGAGTAAGTCCTAACTCTGAGTCTCAATTTCCTCACCTAGAACAAGGGAATAAAAGTACCCACCTCCAGGAGTATGGTTAGGCCTCAGTGAGCTCACGTCTGCCCTGGGCCTGACCCCTAGAAAGAGCTCTGCCAGTCACAGCTGTGTGACACTCTGTTGGACAGTGGGCCACACATCTGCTCTGCTCTCATAAGAGCACAAGGTCTGAAAACTTCTCGTCATTAGTGATACTGTAGCTGCAGTAGCACTGTAGTGCAACACAGTTACTCACGCGTCTGTGGTAACGCGGGTGCAGACAAAGCTGCTGCACTTCCCATTAGATACAAGCAGAGCACATACAATTCTGCATGGTACACAATACTGTGTAATGAAAATACTTTTTTAGTGGTATTGGAATTGAATCTAGGGCCTTTGCACTGAGCTGTATCCCTTTTTTATTTTTGTTTTGAGACAGGCTCTTACTAAATTGCCCATGCTGGGCTCAAACTTGTCATCCTCCTGCCTCAGCTTCCAGACTGCTGAGATTACAGGTGCCTGCCACTGCCTCCATCTGATAATAAACTACCTTACTAGCTCATGTTTTACGTGCTGGGAATAGAACTCAGAGGCCACTGAGCTCCAGCCCCAACCCCTATATTATACTTTTTTTTAAATGATGTTAGAGAATTCTCCTTCCACTTACATGAAAAATGTTTACTGTAAACGGGCAGCAGCCTCATCTCTTGTAGCAGCTTGGCTTCATTGGCTGCTGCGTAGTGGGCCACAGTACAGGCCTGTCCTAGGCCACGCTACCTAGGTTTGCGGACATGCACTCCATGATGTCCGCCCAGCAGTAAAACTGCTGAAGGATGTTTCTCAGCACGTGGCCTGGCTATTTCTCAGCGCATGGCCCTGATAAGGTTGCTGTTATTGTCTCCTCCCAGCCTCCAGGAGCTCAAGCTCTGGGTAAAGAAACTGCAGCCTGAAGGCGGCAGCAACTTGCTACACGGCCTAAAGAAAACCTTCTCTCTCCAGGGCCTGGATTCCCTGGTGACCATCCTGAGAAGCTGGTAGGTCTGCTTTCCTGAGTGGGTGACACATTTCACGAAGAAGGTGGAAGAACTAAAGCACTGTTTGAGAAACTATCAGCAAGCGTGACACCTCACATACTCTTAAGAGAAGGGCAGTATGGGCTGTGTCCACAGACGGGGCAGGGCAGCTGGGCCTGTGGTCCACCCGGCTCTGCATTGTTTTGTTTCATTACTTCTGAGACAGGATCTTACCATGTAGCCCAGGCTGGCCTTGAGTTTGCAGTGATCCTCCTGTCTCAGCTTCTGAGTGCGAGGATTCTAGGCAAACACCACTGTAGCTGGCCAGCTAACCCTGCATCTCACAGGGGTGGCTTCAGATACAGGCAGTTGATTAAAAGTTAGTAGATGAAGCCAGATGTGGTGGCACGCATCTGTAATCCCAGCACTCGGGAGGCTGAGGGGCAAGAAGATCGCTGTGAGTTCGAGGCCAGTGTGGGTCACAGCAAATTCAAGGCCAGCCTGAACTGCGCAGTGAGAGCCTGTCTCTAAAGAAGAATGAGTAGATGGCTGGGTAGGGTGGTACACACCTGCAACCCAGCATTCTGGGAGGCTGAAGTGGGAGGAGCCCAAATTTGAGCCTAGCCTGGGCAGTTTAACAAACTGAGGGAAAAACAAATAAAAGAGTGGCTGTTCCCCAGGAATTGTCATTTGGGTCTAAAGTGTTTTCCAAGTGCAACCTGCCTGTCCCTCTTCTGCCTGCTCTCTTCCCCAGCCCAGATCAGCCTTCTGAAATTCTGTCTGACTACATTCAGCAGTCCACCATGGGCCGCAGCCTCATCACGCACTTCATCACCTACCAGTGTGATGGTCAGGTGCCCTCAGTAAGTACCTGAGGTGCTCCACAGCTTCTTGGAATTGGTGACGGTGATCTGGGCCAGCCTTAAGGCTCTGTGCCGGGACAGGACTCCCACGCTGTGACCAGAGCACTTCTGCACCCACTTCTCCTGTTGGACAAACAGGAAGCATCAGAGAGCTGGAAGGGCTGGTGAGGAAAGAGGCCGTGAGGGTGTTGGTGTGGATCTAGCAGAGGATGTGCCTGTTGCTTCTCCCTGCAGGCTGTCCTGAAGAACCTTGCAGGAGCACTTGGAGGCTACTACCACTGCTACAGCCCGGAGACAGAGGTGAGCCCTATACCAGCACAGCCCGCCAAGCACTTGCGGGGGGATCTGGGCCAGCATAGGCCAGACATATTGCTTGCTTCTCCCGCTCCGTTACTCACTGAGTTCACACAGCTAAAATCAAAGGTGTGCTTAAGAAGCATGGGGACCATGCGAAATCCCAGGAGCCCCTTTGGTCAGCGTGTACAACAAGCTGCTCAAATGCCTGTGGACCTAAGGCCTTTCCAAGCGTGGCTGGCAGAACCTTCAGCCATTATTCAGCTGGCATTAGTGCAGGCCCAGCCTGCCTCTGCTCCCACCACAGCACTGAGTCTGAAACCATGGCCTAGGTCCTCTCTGGGGGAGCCCTGCCCCCGAAGGGACACCCAGTGGGGCAGAATGAGCGCTCGGCTCTAGCCCGGCCCACCCAGTGTCCTGTTCCAGTGAGTAACTAAAACTCACCTACTGCACAGTCATGATGGAGCTAACAGTTAGCAAATGTGTGCAGAAACCGTCTGGCAAGTCAAGACTGCAGTTACCTGTCCAGCTAATGGGCTGTACCTGCTGATAACTGTGAATGAGCGAGTGCATCTCACAAGTGTGTTCAGATGTCACAAAGTCTGACTTGTCATATGGGGAGTTCCGGGTCGGGCATCACCCTCTCTTGATAACTCCCATTGCCTGGACTGTGTAAGTACCAAAGACTAGGGGGCTGGAAAAGTAATGTAAATGAACGAAACTGGCTGGCGTAAGAAATACTCTCTTGCGCCGGGCGTGGTGGCTCAGCCTGTAATCCCGGAGCCTGGGAGCCTGAGGCAGGAGGATTACTGTGAATTCAAGCCCAACCCGGGCTGCATAGTTCAAGGCCAGGCTGGACAATAGAGCAAAACCCTGTCTAAAACACACAACAAAAATAAGCACTTTATCTTAGAGCCTGTCACTGAGCTATTTCTCCAGCCTACTTTATATTTTCTTAGAAAGGGTCTCACTGCATTGCCGAGATTGGGCATGAGCTTGGAATCCGCCTACCTCAGCCCCTCAGAGCGCTTAGATTACAGGCGTACGCTTCAGGCCCAACTCATTCATCTTTCAATGAACGTGTGGGTTGTCGCCACCTTTTGGCTGTTCTGAGTACTGCTACGATGAGTGAACGGGGACCTGAGCCCCCCCTTTCGGTTATCTGGGGTAGATGACAGAAGCAGACTTGCTGGGCCCGCGGTAACTCCAACAGACATTGTGCAAAACCTGCAAACTGTTTCCACGACGCTGCACCGTCTCTCATTTCCCCCAGCACGGGCAAGGACTCAGTGCTCCCCCTTCTCACCGACCTGTGTTACATTTTGTTGGTGATTGTTATTGTCTTTATGGCTATTCTCGTGGGTGTGGAATCTTTTCTTTCTTTCTTTTTCTTTTTTTCAGCACTAGAGATTGAACCTAGGGTCTCTGTACTCAGACACATCCCCAGCACTCTTTTATTTTTTGAGGCAGAGTCTAGCTGAGTCGTTGTGTTGCCCAGGCTGGGCTCACTTGTGGCCCTCCTGCCTCAGCCCCCCAGATGCCAGGATCCTTCACAATTCTAAAGTTAGAAGAATCCTTCAGTAGTTAAAAAACGCTGCATGCCAATACAATAACATGGAAGGAGATGTGTCTCCAGGCTGTATCTGGCATAGTGTGTACCCCAGTTTGCAATTTGACTTAAACACGTTGCTACCCAGAGCCGGGGACTGACTGGACTGCTTGCCCTTGCCTGGCTTAGCCATGGCTGGTACCAGTGACTTCCGGACAGCTGATCGCTCCCTTCATCCCCAGCTCTATACCAGTTGGGATATGGACGAGCTGCTGGCAGAGATCCAGAAGGCCCAGGGCCTCCTCGACCACGTACAAGCCTTGCGCAGGAGCAGCCCCTGTGAGGAGCTGGCCCTCATGATGAAAGAAGTAGGTGGTGTGGATTGTTTGAGGTTTGGGGACCGCCTTTCTCCGTGCTGTATACACACTGGCTGTGCGACTTCACCTCTCAGAGCCTCAGTTTTTCACTTCCTAGCTGTGGGTGGGGAGAGGCTGGGCTGGCTCGGGGTCCCTCAGTGATTTGGTGTAGAAAGCAATTTTTAGCATCCTGAAGCCTTTATCCCCCAGAAGGGGTGCTGCTATCTTAGAGTCTCTGGTGAAGACAGAGAGGCAGCTGACAGAGGGCTAAGTTACTGGGGACTTGGGAACCTCTCTGTTTCCTGGAGGTTCCAGAAATCTCTGGAGAAGGGGAAATGAGGGGAGGGAGAGGCCGAGCTACCTTTAATACGCCAGGTAAGGTGTTAAGAGGCTCCACCAAGGGACTGGGCAAGTGGGGGAGACTAAAACCTTCCCAGCTCCAAAACAATTCTGTAATTTAAGTTTTCTAATTTAATTTAGATTGCCACGGAATGCACAGAACAGTCACTCACAAGTTTCCTGCCGAAGCCCCCAAAGCACGACGCCCCTCTCACCATTGAGTTCCCAAGCCTGGAAAAGACTTCGGCGGAATGGCTAAAGATCAACGGTCTGAAAGGTCAGTCCCCAAAGAGAGCAGACTCCAGGGCACAAGTGACAAAAGACTTGGGCCCTTGAGGGCTTCCTGGGCAGCACCTCAAACTCCACTTTTTTTTTTTTCAGCCAAAAAATTAAGCCTTTATCAGGCTCTGGCACCCAACGCATTCTCTCCTGTGGAAGAATTTGTACCTATCCTCCAGAAAACAGTATCGGCGACTATCCACGAGGTAATTCCCATGTAGAACTCTCTTTTTATTTGCAACTTTTGTGTATGTTCAAATACATGAACATGAAGCTGGGGGGGTGGAATAAATTAGGTCCCATGGTCACCTCCTTCATGACAGTCTCCTCCACCCCGCTCAGACAGGGCAGACTCGAGGTCCTTTGCGTCCTCCCTGGACCACGTTCAGACTTCTACAGTTGCTCCTGCAGTGGGCAAGCGCATGTGGCTCCCCAAGTGTGAGCTCTTCAGGAGAAAAGACTCTCCTCTCCGACTTGTGTCTCACAAGTTTATTACAAGTATGCAGTTAAGCGCATGAGGGAAGGAGAGAAAGGAGGAGGAAAATGGTGGACAGAAATACTGATGAATGAATAGAAATCCGTAGGTAGGTGGTGAGTGGACAGGGGCAGAGGGAGGATGGATTGAAAGGTATGCAGGGAAGGGTGGAAGAGGAAAACAGAACGCGGATAACCTGGGAGAGGCAGGGCTCTAGTGGTGGTGGAACGGAATGACCTGAGGCTTGGTGCAGGGTGAAAGCACAGGATGAGCAGGTCGGACCGTCGGTGTCCAGGAAGGCCTGTCTGGCCTCGCAAACCTGAGAAACCGTGCTGTGTTTTAGGGTCTCTGACTCTGTTCTGTATCACCCAAACCCTCCCACTCTGTCACAGTGGTTCAGAATACCCTTCCAAGGACAACTTGGCTTGCTGGCCAGCAAGGCTCATCAACTCTGATGCCACTCTTGGTCAGGCAGCGGCCCAGTCTATGGGTTGGTAGTGTGTATGTGGGTAGATAGAGCAATCCAGCCCAGCTGGACTCGGGGCCTGCTTTCCTGCCATGCACTAGATTGATTTACGGTCCAGTACCCAAATTAAAACTTTCTCTCACACGCTTATCTCCACCTGCTCCCACTCCTGCCCCCCGGAGTGCAGAAGGCACTGGTGCAATTTGAATGGCATGACGGGACAGTGAAGAATGTCCACGTGGACCCACCCTTCCTCTATGAATACCAGGTCAGAGATGAGTCCAGTCACTCAGAAGATGAGGTGCACTGCAGGGCGTGGTGGCACACACGGGTAATTCCAGCACTCAGGAGGCTAAGGCAGGGGGGATTGCAGAGCATTCAAGAACTACATAGCAAGAACTTGTCTAAAAATAGCAAAAATATGGAGCGCAGGAAGATGTCATGGGTTGTGAAGATATCAAGCCATTGATTTAACTTTATAGGAGGTAGCCAGGTGTGGTGGCACATACCTGTAATCCCAGCACTTAGGAGGCTGAGGCAGGAGGATTGTTGTGAGTTCAAGACCAGCCTGGGCTACAAAGTGAGCTCAAGGCCAGCCTGAACTGCAGAGAGAGACCCTATCTTAAAAAAATAAAACATATACAGGAGGTAAAGACTGTGTGCACCACCTACCAACACTGCTCCCAGCATCGACCTGCTCAAAACAAGTCTCTAATCTTGTGGGGCAAGATCTACTTCCTCCCCCATTTGACACAATGAAATACTTCAATCCTTCCTGACCTAGTCTTGTGGAAGACTCTCCCATGACTTAGTAGTTTATTTATATGGCTGGGATACTTAGAGACTTGGTACACTATTTCCAGAAGCCAGCTGGAGTGTAGAGGGCCCTCCCTTCCCCAGGATCTCTTAACTGTCCACCTTTGAGTAGTCTCTCACGGGCTGCGGTTTTCCAGAAACAGCTCAGCAGAGCCATGCGGGTGTTTGAGAGGCGGGTCGAATGGCTCTCCCTGGCCAGCAGAAGAATCTGGGGCACCATCTGTGAAAAGAGGTACCTGCTCCCAAGCAGTTTCTCGTCATTTGTGGTCTAATGTATGACACGTAACTCATCCAACTGTGGTTCTCTGTGAGTAGCTTCAGAGGCCATGACTTAGATTAGGGACAAACAGTCTTTCAGCAGAGCCCTGGAGGAGGAAAGAGTCACCACTCCCATCACCATAGTCATAGTGTCACTGTGCTCCTTGGATTTTTTTTTTTTACAGTTAAAAAGCAAGCAAGCCGGGTGTAGTAGCACACACCTGTAATCCCAAGGCAGGGGGAGGCCAGCTCGGGCTACATAATGAGCTCACGGCCAGCCTGAACTATTGCAATAGCGAGACCTTGTCTCAAAACAACAGCAAAAACAACAAAGCAAGAGAAACCGGGCTGGAATATAGCCCAGTAGTAGGGTTCAGTGGTAGAGTGCTGCTTTCCTAGTGAACATGAGGTCCTGGGTTCAATTCTCAGTATCAGAAAGGAAGAAAAAGCAAAAGAAACTAAAACTTGGCTTAAACAAAGCAGAGAAATCTAAGACAACAGCAAATTCCAGAACAGATACGATCGCCATCTTCGACATGGCTAGATCCAGAGGTTCCACCACATCAGGAATCTTTCTCTCAGCCCTGCTTTCCCTCTGTGGGCTTTGGGGCTTTGTGTGTGGGAAGGTTTTCCCCTCCAGGTGACCAGTCAGCTGTCCAAAGCTCCAGATTTGCTTTCTACCAGCTTAGCACTCCTAGGGCTTGGGCGACTCTGGCTGGAGTGGATGAAGCCTGATTAGGACCATCTTTACCCACTTCAAATGGGCTGAGAGAAGGAGAATGTTTCCCAAAGCAAAACTGGGGTGCAGTTCCAGAAGAGAAAGAGGATGCTGACTGGGGGAAGACAATGTGTATCCAAATATAACCATAACCTCCAGGCATGGTGACGCACGCCTCTAATCCCAACACTCAGGAGGCTGAGGCAGGAGGACTGCTTCGAGTTTGAGGCCAGCATGAACTGCATAGTGAAACCCTGTCTCAAAGAAAAAGGAAAATATATATATATATATATATATATATATATACATAATCATAATTATCATTCCATACTTTATTTGCCATGTTACCATGTACTAAGTTATACTTTGTAATATTATATGTTATATAATTTAATTCTCAAGAAACCCTGTGAG
The DNA here is from genome assembly GCA_004027595.1 of Dinomys branickii. Classification (NCBI taxonomy): domain Eukaryota; kingdom Metazoa; phylum Chordata; class Mammalia; order Rodentia; family Dinomyidae; genus Dinomys; species Dinomys branickii. Next base: position 86,845 of record PVLD010006376.1, on the reverse strand, counting down.
GAGACATCATAGTTTAGTACACTAAAGATCGGAGAGATTTTGGGCCTTGCCTGAATCCTCACAGCTGATAGGAAATGAGACTTGGACAAAGGTCTTCTGGCTCTAAAGCCAGTGAATTTTCTTTTATTTCCGTAACTGTCTCAAAATGAGAATCAAGAGGAAGGAGTAGCGACATTCTGTGTGAAATAGTGAAAGACCAAGAAGATGGGGTGGAGCTGGAGATCGTAAATAGTGCAAATGAAGGACACAGATGTTCCCAGGAGGCCCAGACGCCTCAGTTCTTCTCAGTTGCTCGCCTTGTTTCTGTTTTCCCCACAAATACACTGCCCTATAAAAAGCACTGAATGCTTGTTCATTAAAACAGCGAAATTTATAAAAATGCAGTCTCAGACCTTAAACTGTCTCGACCTTGAGACTTTCTCCCATTATGAAATCTCCTGGGAGAGAAGGTTGCATGGCCCACTTCGTCCACCACCGTAAATCCACCTCTTTGGCCTCACACCATGGAGGAGATTTTGACCAGCAATGAGTTTGGCATGCAAAATCTCCCTGGAAAAAACTTTAAATAGTAAAATGGAACAAAATGAACATTATCTGAGAGATTCGGTTCTCCTCTTGAAGCTTGTGTTTCTTTTTAGGGTGTGTATACTGCTCGATATCTCTGAGACCAATTCCATGTACATTATTCATATCCAGCACTCCCTGCGGCTCCTGCTGGAGGAGCAGCTGGCCAACAAGGACTGCTTCAACCTCATCACGTAGGTTTCCCCACAGGCGGGGAGTGGCGGGTCGGGGACCGCGTGCCTTTGGGTGCCACCGCCTGGAGGGCAGCGGGTGACAGATGCAGATGCTATGGGCACCCAGCATCCGAGGGTGTCCATCAGTTTATCAGATTTGGGAGATCTTGCTTGGGGCACTGAATAATTAAAGGGTTGCAGGGCTCTCCCACTGGGGCGAAGGTGAGAAGGGGCCCCAAAATAACACTGCTTGATCGGCCAGGATCGAGTAACTCAGTCCACTGCCCCATTTGGCTTCTGACCCTACAAACACAACAGAGAAAAGTTTCTCAGTCTCACCTGGTTCTAGCAGGCCAAAGTTTTTGAACCTCTAGAATTCTAATTCCAAAGGTAAATTGCACAGATAAAAATTTAAATGTTATCTATGGTATATACTTTTTAAACAATAGTTTAAAAATTATACATAACATATATAAAATAGATGTAGTATATGTAGAATATATGTAGTTTCAAAATATATATAATTTTCAAATTGTATAAATTAGAATATATAATTTTTAAAGTTTTATATAGGATATATAATTATATGTACATATATGGTTTCTTAAATTTTTGTTACATATTACAGTTTTAAAATTCTACATGTGATTATGTATCTATCATTCTTTTGCATACCTTTTTATCTAACTAAAGAAGATAGAAAAGAAACTGCTGGAAATATAGTATACATTTTTACATGATTTCTACCAAATAGGGACTATTCTGTACCTATTCAAGTTATCAGTTATTATTAAAAAATATTATCCAGAGCTTAATCGTTCCCTCATACATTCAACATAAAAATGCTTAGAGAGCCAGACGTGGTGCACACCTGTAATCCCAGCATTCTAAGAGTCTGAGTCAAGAAGATCACTAGTTTTTTTTTTTTTTTTTTGCAGTACTGGGGATCGAACTCAGGACCCTGTGCTTGCTAGGCAAGTGCTTATTCCACTGAGCTATATCCCCAGCCCAAGATCACTAGTTTTAACCCAGCCTGGTGAGCTTACTGATTTAGTGAGATCTTGTCTCAAATAAAAAATCAAAAAGGACTGGGCTCAGTGTGAAGGCTCTGGGTACAATCTCCAGTGAAGCGTGCGTACACACACACACACACACATGCCTGGGGAAACAGTCTCGGTGTTTTCATTCATTTATGTACCCTCCATTCATGCAATAAAGTTTCATTGAAAACCTGCATGTACAATCGCCGTGTTGGCATTGGGCATTCAGAAGTGCTCACAATACCTGTCCCCCAGGAACTTACGGCCTAGTGGTGGGAGCCAGGTATATTAAGATGAAATAGGCTGGGGACGCTGGGGATATAGCTCAGTGGAATAAGTGCTTGCCTAGCAAGCGCAGGGTCCTGAGTTTGATCCCCAGTACCGCAAAAAAAAAAAAAAAAAAGAAAGAAATAGGCTGGGGATATAGCTCAGTGGACTAACTGCTTGCCTGGCAAGTGCAAGGTCCTCAGTTCAATCTCCGGTAATGCCAAAAAAAAAAAGAGACAGCTGGCTGTTCCTTTCAGGGATGGGGAGGTGGCTCCGTGGTAGAGCTCTTGCTTTGCATGCATGAGGGCCCTGAGTTCAATCCCCAGCACCACGTACATTAAAAAAAGCCAGTAATAATAATTAATTAATTAATTTTTTAAAAAGACGAAATAAATGGGACTACATGATTTCTATGGAAATAAGTAGAAGGCAGGATACGGGGCCCTGAGGGGACAAAGGCAGGATCGATCCATCCTGCCTGGGCTCAGGAAGACCAGGAACTCTCCATCAAGGAAGCAGCCCTTTAGCTGGACCAATGAATCAGTGCCCAGCTCCCGGGGACAAAGTGCGGAGGGGAGGAAGGCACTGGGGGGGGGACAGCGTGAGCAGAGGCAGAGAGGGTGGCGTGTGACAGGAATCTAGTGACCATTAGGTAGTTCTGGGTGGCTCTGAGCGTGAGAGGGAGAACTGTGAAGGCCAAAGACAGCAGATGGTGGAGGGTTCACAGAGGCTGTGCCCAGGGGCGTCCTCACTGCAGGATACAAGTCTGCCGAAAGCTGATCCCTGTTCTGGGCTGTGTTTCTCCCGACAGCCGCAGCTCTGCCCAACCTAGAATTTGCTGGGACAGGTCATGACCAGCAAGAGAACCTCATGGCTGGCTGAGTAGGTGATGTCCTAATTGGGGCAAGGGGGGGATCATCATAATTCTCCCCCTAAAAGCCTGTGGAGGCCACCTTGAGCTGGGCTGCAGAGTGGGCACACGCTCTGCGGCGAACAGTCCCATGCTTCCTTCACAGGTTTGGAAGCACAGTCGAGAGCTGGAGGCCTGAGATGGTTCCTGTGAGCCATGACAATTTACAGAGCGCCTGGAGGTGGGTGACAGCGGAACAGAGGTGCTATTGTGAGTGGGGGTGGCTACTATCCCCTCCATCCCTGTCTCCAGCAGAAAGTAGCTCTCCAGGGTCCCCACCCTCCAAGCCATGGACAGAAGTCAGAAAATAATTTTCTGCCTGCTGCCCGCCCCTCAGGTCTCGGAGGCAGCCTCCCCTCATCCTCCACTCACTGCCTCTTCCCCAGGTGGGCCCTGCGCCTGCAGTGCCAGGGCAGCAGGAACGTCCTCGGCGCCCTGCGGAAGGCGGTGGAAGTGGACTTCAGGGACAAAGACAGACACCAGTCGCAGGGCATCTACCTCCTCACGGGAGGCATCCCTGACCAGGATGTGGTGGGTAGGCCCTGCTGCCCTGAGCACCCGTTGTGTTTTGTGACCCTGTCTGTCTGCCGTAGGCGGATGCTTCACAGTGACCTCCCCAGCACAGCTTTGTATTCTTATCTATTTATCTATATGTGTGTTGGGTGGTGCTAGTGACTGAACCCAGGGCTCTGTAAATGTTAGGGAAAAGCTTCACCCCTGAGCCATGTTTCCAGCCAAGTGTGATTTTCTAAACCCGCCCTACGAGAACACTCACATGCCTACAACCCTGGCAGCCTGGTTAGCATGCGGCTCCCGGTCCAGCAGGTCTAGGTGGAAACCGAGAAGCTGCCTTTCTGACAAGCTTGCCGAGACATCAATGCCTCTGACTACAGACATGCCTGGAGAGGCCGAGCTCTCCGCTCCAGCTCACAGTCACACCCTGTTAAGGTGTCGAGAGAGGCTGTGACCCAGACTCATCTCTGTCCGTCTCCAGGGCCAAGCGCTAGGCCAGAGCCACAGTGGGCTCCCAGAGAGCTGTTAGTGATACACACCTGCACGTACCTGCTCCGGGAGGAAGGCAGGGAGAGCACAGGTGCAAGGCCAGCCTGGGAAACTCAGTGAGACCCTGCCTCAAATTAAAAAATAAAAAACGGAAAACTTTTTAAGGGGCTGAAGATGGGCCAGGGATATAGCTCAGCGGCACAGCACCTGCCTGGCAAGCACAAGGTCATGAATTCGATTCCTGTTATAAAAAAAAAGGCTAAAGGGCTGAAGTTTAGTTAAGGCCCTAAATTCAATCCCCAGTACAGAAAGAGAGAAAAAGGAGAGAAAGGGGAAGGGAGGGAAGAGAACAGAGGAGAGGGAGAGAAAGACAGAGACAGAGAGAGAAGAGGAAAGAGGACAGGGAGGGGAGAGGACAGGGTGCTCTTGTAGGCCGCACTGGCAGGAGACAGCGGCTGCCAGGCCCTCAGCCGCGGGCCCATCCTGTCTTCTCTCCCACAGTCCACACTCGGCGCCTACTTGGCTGAAAGCTGTGGGGGCTGCAGCCTCCAGCTGAACGTGTGTCTCTTCTCTGTGGGGAAGCCGCAGATGGACAGCAGGCCTCCTGCCTGCTACGCCAGCCGCTCGGACACGGCCAGTGCCTACAGGATGCTCGCCCAGGCTACTGGTGGCCGCTTCCACTGGTTTGGAGACACATGTGCGTGAGTGCCACCTGGCCCCCCTCACCCATTTCTTTCCAGATGGTTGTGTCAGCACCAGCATAGCTCCCTACGCCACAGACACAAAAAGCAGAATCCGAAAATCATGTTTTGAAATGAACAGTGAGACTCGGGGCAGAGCATGTTCAGCATTTGCGAGGCCCTGTTTCAGTCCCCAGCATAAAATAAAATAATATAATAAAATAAATAAACTACTGTTTTGGAAGCAAACAGTGGCAGTGCTTGCATAGCAGCATGAATATACTTACTGTTGCTGAGCTGAACACTTAGGCGTAACTAAGGAATGCTGGTGCGCAGCCCGGTAAGGAGATTGGATGCTTTGGCTTTGTATGCACAAGGCCCTGGCACTCAAACATGAATGTTCTACTGCGTTCTTTAAAGTTTCAAGGTAAAGTGTGAAAAATACTTTAGAATATCAGAGCTAGAAAGCACCTTGAGATCTCTTAGATTAGCATTTCCCGGAGTGTGGGATGTTCACAAATGACCCACAGTTAGAGTTGTAAACGGTACAACTTTTGTGTGTGTGCTGGTTACACGCTTGTTTTAGCACGGCATAGAAAAGCGCTGACTTTCCATTGTTGTCAGTGACATCAATTTTCTTTTTAAAATATACCTTTAAGTAAATAAATAGTGACTGTATTAAATATATGTACATGCATAATACTTATGTCTGTGTGTGTGTGTGTGTGTGTGTGTGTGTGTAATAAATAATGGCTTAGGTGGTACAGAGACACAAAAACCATGTCCACACATGGGAGTCACCAAGCTGGAGAGACACGAGTACCTTCCACCCCCCTGACTCAGACAAAGAGGGGACGCGTAGAAACACGACACACTGTGGTCGCAGTTGATGACAGGACAGGAGCTGGAAGTCTTGGGCATTTCCCAGCTTTTTCGCTCCTTGAAAAATGCCAGGCACGTACATTTATCGGTGATTATCACTAATAATGGCAAATATTTAATAGAACAGCTGTTAAGTACCAGGCACAGGTCTAAGCACCTTACATACGTTACGGCTCACTCCTCACAGTAACCCAGTGAAGTAGGTGATCATTGGCCCCATTCTGCAGATAGGAAACTGAGGCACAGAGCCCAAGGGCCAAGGGTTGAACCCAGGCAGGCCAGTGTTCGGATCTGGTGTCATAGCCAGGCAAGACACTGGTATTCACGACAGACTCTGGCTACTGTGAACCATCCCAGGATGGGTCTTTCACTTTCACAGAGTGGTGGGCCCTTTGCACTTAGCCCATCTTCCTGTAGGTGAGGGTTGGCGCCCTGGGTTCAGGCCGGCCCCACTGTGGTGACCACTGCCCACTGAGTAGTGTTGGGATGGGGGCTGGCCAGCCCTCCCCACTGGTGTCTCTGCGCTTGAGCTGCCTCCATGTGGCTCTTGTGCACCCAAGTGTGCAGCCTGGCCAGGCCCCACACTCCTCCCCAGCACTCACAGTGTGCTTCTTTTCCAGGCATTTATGAGAGCGATGACATCAATGCCATCAAATCTGAGATGGAAAAGGCCCTCAGCTACTCCCAGAAGGTATGCCTTGGGCGTGCGCCAAGTGTCTGCTGGCTTGTGTGCCCCTTTCCTGCGTCTGTGATCACAAAGGACTAGACCCTGGGTGGCTTAGAGGGAGGGACATTTATTTTCTTACACTGCTGGAGGCTACTAGTCTGAGACCAAGGTCGTGAGCAGGACCGCACCTTGGTAGCCTTCCCTCCTCCGAGCTTTTGGTGAGGGCCAACGTTTAAGGGCAAAATTGTACCAAATGCTTGTTACAAATGGCAAAGAATATAAATTGTTAAGACTGTTGTGATAGGGGAGAGAGATTGAACTCAACTCCAGACAACAACAAAGGTAAGTGGGCCTTTTTAGCCAATGAGCAGAATCAGCGTGACACCAGATGAGGTGGAGGAGGCACCCCGAAAAGGAGATGAGGCCCGGGCCTCACCCCACCTGTGGGGTGTGTTGTAGGTTTGTTGACTTATATTACAGAAAGGGTTTCAGGACACTCGGTGAGAGGTATAGAAAGGCTTATCAGGCAGCATAAAGGGGGATGCACTCAGAGAGCAGAGCACAGGCCCCCGAGAGGCACATAATGACCTTCTCATCTGGCCTTGGGGGTGCCCTACAGATCAGTGATGTGAGGAACGTATTCCCACTGTCCGTCAGGCTGCCCATGTGGTGGGCTATGTTAGAACATGAACTACGTGCAAGTGTTTGGAGTTCAGAGTTTCTTGAAGTTGGAAGTCTAGGGGAGGAAGGGCGATTTACAGGTACAAGGCACAAGCCCAATTTGCATGTCTATTGCATCTTTTGGAGTTTCTCGTAAGAGAACAGCGCATTGTAACCTTGAATAACTTTGTGTTTTTCTCAAAAATAATTTTAGAACAACAACTTTCCTTGGCTTCTTTGTACTCATCTTTATTTCTTCTTTCCTACCTCACTAAAAAGAACATGATTAGCTGGCAAGAGCAGAGAATTCCTGCCCAGCAGGGTCCCTGCTACGAGGGAGGCCAAGGACTCAGTTATCAAGCATGGCAGATGAAAAACTGATCAGATGTCAAGGCTGGGCTGTTGTCACTAAGCTGACTTAGCAGAATCCTCTGGTAGGGGGGAATTGGGTTCCGCAGTCTAGGACGGAGGCCTCACTGAGCAGATGGCTCCGAGGAACCAGACTAACGTTTGGTAAAGGAAGGAGTCCTCACCCTCGGCCACAATTGGCATTTATTCCTTCTTTGCTGGCAGCATAATTGCAAGGAGATAGAGAGTTTGGGGCCATGCAAACCATGGGGCTGGGTGGAGACAGGCAGCAGAGGGCTGTGGAGTTGACCTGGACTCACGCTGACTGCTACCATTTGCAGAATGACTCATCTGCCCCACTAAACTGTGCTGTCCTGGAGAACAGGACCAAGTCTTCCTCTTCCTTCCCTCCACGGCCAGTGGATCCGTGGATCTGTGGCCCCCCTAAAGATGCCTTCACTGTCCTCCCCGACAGGGCCCCTCTGGCGCTCCGCAAACCCTTCCTCCTCAAGGACACACCAGTCCCATTCCTACAGCTGACAAACCCATCCCTCGTATTAATGGACAACAATGGTTAAGTCCGCCCTTCCCTGCGATGCGTATTTACACTCGAATACTGTCCTCCTGGCGCTTTGATTGAGAATAATTCTAGAGAAGTTTTCAGGCCTTTGAGAAACTTGCCAGCAAAGGAATAAGCATTGTATTGTGATTTCTCTCCAGGTCTGGAGTCAGCCCTGGGCACATGATGAGCTGGCCAGGACCTGTGTATCCCCAGATGTTTTAAATGCAAAGACAGACCCCTGGCTTTGGACTCAGAGCACCCGGGTTTGAACTGAAGCTCTTCCACCTACTAATAGTATGGGCTTCGGCCTTAAGCTCACGGAGGATTGATCTCATCTGTAAGATGATCCGGTAGCACGCACCCTGTGGCCTCAGTGGCGTCTTGTTGCACGAGGGCCTGTGAGTCTCAGGGTCTAACTAGCCCAGTGTCTGGTGCATCGCAGGCCTTCTTTCAGGGTATTTATTATTGGTCATAAATCGATCCACAGAACTCAGCCCAGGGACATTCTAGTGACAGAACACGGCATGAGGGGATACCAGGCACTCTTTCTTGCTGTGCGTGTCTGTCTGTCCACAGTGCCTGGGGTGCACTGACCAGCCTCCCAATCCTTGTTCTAGTGTGCCTTACTAGTGGCCTCCCTGAAGAACCATTTGCGAAAAGAGCTGGAAAGTGCAACCCTCGATAAAGAAAAGCCAACAGTGCTCAAGCAAAGGAGTCCGCCCAAGAAGTCCTCTCTTTCCAAGCCTACACCCCCCTCGATGGCCAGAATGGTTTGACTCCTCCCCCTAATAACACACAGAGCATTGTGTTTCCGGTTTGTTTCCTGGTCTTTCCTAGCTCTTAAAGAGACTAGGGCAAGGCTCCCAGGCCCCAGAGCCAATTCAGATGGAGGCAGGGACTCCCGTGGTGTGTCCCACGCGTGCCTCCCCTCCTGGCCTCCAAGGAGAGGATCTGCCCCGCTCTCGGCTCTGGTGGCACCTCCGGCCTCTCTCGCCTCACCTTTGTTCTGCCTTGCTGTGCCAGGATTGTTCCTTAGCCTGGTCCTAGGCGCTCCGTTGAGTTGGCGCTCGTCATTGCATGTAATAGCTCACCCTGGGAGGGTCTCTCAGGAGCAAAGGAGTGTGCCCAAGCCCAAGGTTTAGCTGGGGCCTCTTGAGAGCTGAGGGGGACCTGTGCCTGCCAGAGGCTTGTCAAATGTATGCCGCCTAGAGGGGAGATCCCCATCCCCTGCAGTGGTGCTGTAGGGCCGAGAAACCTCACTGCCCGAAGCCTTTGTGAACCCAGCACATCTTCAGTATGAAGACATCCACCCTAGGCAGTGTGCAGCTGCCTTTCCAGGGGGTCCGGCACACACAGGCACTACCTCATCCAAAGAACTCTTATAGCTTCTTATACCTCACCCTCTCTTATGCCTTCCCAGATTCGGGGGAAAACTCTAGAATTTTAGGTTCTTCCTCTTAGACCTTCAGTGGTTCCTGAGCCAATTCAGAGCAAGAAATCTTAGGTTGTGGCATGGCCTCTAACAGGCCCTCACACAAGACTTGGGAGTCCCCAGAGTTAGCAGAATTCCAGCCAGGCCCTTTCCACAGCGGCTCACCAAAGGTCTCCTTAGCTGGCATGAAGCCCTGCTGTATGCTTAGCTTTTGTCACATTCCAGTTGTACTCAGTAAGGAGGAACACCCACCCCAGCGTAAAACCAAGGCACCCAAGAAGACCAAGAAATTAGCTGAACAGCTTGTCATGCTAGAGACCTAGAAATCTCAGTCTAGTAGGACGAGGGACAGATAACTGCTGAGGAAAACTGGCAAATCCCCACAGCTGCCTGGGCATGCACCCTCAGCCTGCCTTGTATCACACACACCCTCGACACGTTCACACATTTTCACCCCAGACCGAGTCCCCCTCTGAACTTTCTGCGGGAAATGGGCCACCACATTCAAGGAGTTGACTCCTTTAGGCTCTTCCCTACCAAAGCTCCTGGCTAACAGAATGGAGCTGGGTGCCTGGGGTGCTGCCTGCCCCAGAAACGGGGCTCTGATGGGAAATAGGGCCTGTTTTCTAGAACATTAAAGGTGACCCAGAAAGAGAGAGAAGCCCTCCATCCACAGCTCTGAGATGTCGTCTGCTCAGTGGCAAAGCGGGTGTCTGCTCAGGTAAGGCAAGGCGGTGGGCAGGCAGTGGGTGTGGGATGATGTGGGCACTGCTGGGGTGTGGATTAGTCGTGACGGTAAATAGTCACAAAGGAGCACATACCTGTAACCCCAGCACTCCGAGAGGTTGGGCCAGGAGGATCGCAGGTTTCAGTCCAGCCTAGGCAATTGAGCAACTTATCAAGACCCTGTCTCAAAATTAAAAAACAAATGAATGAGGGATGTAGTTCAGTGTGGAGGCCTGAGCTCAGTCCTCGGCGTGACACATGTAGTGGGGACTAAGTCACCAGTGACCATAAGTCTTGATCATGTGTTCACGTCTTCTAAGAGGGTCCTCTGTGCAAAGCCTGCAACATCCAGTGCTGTGCAATACGTTCGCTATGATATCTTCATTTTATTCCCAAGGAACTAATGCTTGCAGGGGCTAAAATTTGCCAGCTGGTTGTGATAACCAATCACTATTTTTACAAAAGCACTCAGCTCATAAACTTAGGACCCTGTATCTTTATCGTAAGGTCAAATATACAGCAGCGTGGCTCTGAGCAGAGTTTTGGGGTCAGAGAGACTAGGGTGAAACCTTTGCTCTGCGTACTAGCTCTGACTCCCACTTAGCTGGATGACCTCAGGAAGAGTGACGGTGAAATGACACAGTATATGAAGCACTACCCCCTTGCCTGGTGACTATCAGGCCTTGGGGCCAGTAACTATGGTTATCACTGGTCCCGGCGAGGCCAGGGGACCCAGAATAGGGGCAAGAGTTTGCTTCAAAGCTATCTTAGAGCTCATTTCCGGGGCGTAGAGGGTAGATGACACTGAGATGTCTCTGAGTCAGGCTTTGCAGCTGTAGCACAGCAACCTCTGAGGCCACCGGCCAACAAGCCAAGCTCTCTCTCTCTCTCCAGCCCAGCCCATGACAGAAGGGACAGCACACTGGAGAAGGAAGACCACATCCCGGGCAGCGGAGACGGCTCTCTCCCTGTTCTATACCGAGACCGGGAATACCGTAGGTACGGCAGAGACTCCCTAAGTATGTGAATAGCCCCTGGCCCTGTGGGAACGGAAGGGCAGCAGGCCTCATGGGAAGGAGACCCCTCCAGCCACCCCAGGACCTAGGCTCCCTGAAGAACCCTGCAGCGGGCCTGTCTGCAAACAACTCAGCTCTCCCAGCCAGGGAAATGGACTTGAAGTTTTGCCACTTCCAGAGCAGGAGAAAGTCAGTACCGAAAATGGGATCTCCCGTGGTCCTTGGGCACGCTGGTGCCGCCCAGAGGCGGGCAACTTCCTTGGCCCTGAGGCTGGTCGGGGAAGTGGGTGGAGCTTTCCCAGGCAGGCCGATGGACTGCTGTGAGATGGTCCCCACCGCAGCAGCCACTCACTGCTGTGTGGGGAAGAGAGGTCCTAGGCACCTTCACCCGTCTACTGAGTAGCCTTCCTTTGCCTTGCGGCAAACTCCAGCTAAGGAACCTTACAACCGGCTCGACTAGCAGAGCGGCCGACCCTAGAAAGGGAGTGGTGATGGGAAGGAGCAGATGCACAAGGTGACCTTGCTGTGTTTCGCCTAGGCTCCGTGTACAAGAAGTACCCTCAAGGAGGAAGTATAAGCAGGGCCAGCTTTTCTGTTGAGTTGCCCAGGAAGGACACAGTTTGCTCAAGCCAAGAGGTATTAAGCTGTCCCGACCACATACCTCCCTAGACAATAATTCCTTCTGCCGGGTGTGGTGGTGCAGGCCTATAATCCCAGCACTCGGGAGGCTGAGGCAGGAGGATCGCTGCGAGCTGGAGGCCAGCCTGAGTTACAAAGTGAGTTCAAGGCCAGCCTGAACTGCATAGTGAGACCCTGTCTCAAAAAAAAAAACCTTCCACCACCATTAATTCTAGGAGATTGGGTGCACTTGAGAAGAGAATAAACCTGCTACACATGACCACAGTAAGATAGACCTAGGTTCAAAACCCCGGCCGTCACTTCCTGGCGACGTGATCTGGGGGAAGTCTGGTAGCTACAGGCAGTCTCAAGGTCCTTGTAAAATGAAGACAAGAGGTGAGAATGACGTGGTGATGCATGCGTAACCCCAGCACTCTGAGAGCCTGAACCTGGAGGTGCGCAAGCTCAAGCCCAGCCTGGGAACCTCAACAACTTAGTAAGACCTTGCCTCAAAATTAAAAAAAAAAAAAAAGCCTGGGGTCAAGGCGGTTGATGTGAAGACTGATTAAAGTGCATTTTGTGGGAAGGGCTTTAATGCTATCAGATCCTTTTGGCTGCAAGCCATAGAAATCTTTTATTTGTTTGATTTTGAAACAAGGCCTTGCTATATAGTTTATGTTGGCCTTGAACTCACTATGTAGCCCAGAGTGGCCTTAAACTTGCAGTGATTCTCCTGCCTCAGCCTCTTGACGTGCACCAATGTACCCAGTTTAGAAATTGCCTTCTTCATACCATCTTGTTTTCTACAACCATTCAGTGAAAATCTAAGCCTGGTTCTGACTGGCCCAGCCTAGATGCCGTGCTAATTGCCCTGAGCCTGCCACGCTGGCATCTCACTGTGACACTGAAATTATCCTACTTGTTTAAGAGGCTGAACTTCAAACCCAGTGGGGTTCTCCACCCAAACTTTGCGGTGGAGGCTTAACATGAATGCTGGAGAGCGATGATGTCCACTAAATTAGGGACCAGGAAGCACCCCATACGTTTTGTTTCTTGTTCCCCGTTTCTTGCACACCTCTCCCCCGGAGCCGGGTAAAGAATCTGTGCCTGGAGCATGCTCAGTGAGGACCCAGAAGCCCACAGTTCAAACACGAGTTTCCGACCAATACAATAGACACTCAGGCCTGGTTACCTACATAATGATTCTTTTCTTTATTCTAAAGTGGGTGGCAAATTATGGGTTGAAGAAACTGAAGCTGGAGATATCCAGATGCCTGGGTCCCAACTGCACCCATCAGAAGTCAGCACAGAGCTCAGCCAAGCACTGCACTGTCTTGCCCAGCATAGAGATCAAGGTAAGTCTGCTCAGTCGCTGTTTCCCTGCCCCAGGGCCCCGCCCCTTGTCAGCTGCACTGCAGAAAGTGTCCGTTTACGCTCTAAGAACCCCAGCCCCAAAGCGGGACTTTCCTCACCCAACAGGAGACACAGAATCCTGTTGTGAGGAGAGATCAAGCCCCCCAGAGAGCCTGATATCACACTTCAGGGTACACAGGCTCCTGGGAGAGAGTTAAAAACAAGAGCCGAGCACACAGGCAATTGATCAATGAGGTGCTCCTCTACAATACCCAGATACCCCAGCGCTGACGACGGTCCATTCAGGACGGCAGCAAGTCAGGGAGAGGACAGGAGGGAGGAGTCCTTTCTTTATTTTCTAGTTTTGGGGGTAGTGATTTTTTTTCATTGTTTTGATGCTGGAACAAGTAATCGTACACAATGAAAATAAAATCACCAGGTGTGGTGGCGCACATTTGTAATCCCCGCACTCAGGAGGCTGAGGCAGGGAGATCATTGTGGGTTTGAGGCCAGCCTGGGCTACAAAGTGAGCTCAAGGCCAGCCTGAACTGCATAGCAAGATCCTGTCTCAAAATGCAAAAAATAAATAAAATAAAATCATTTCCCTTTTTGCCCTTTCATATCACATTATCAACTTTAGAAGAAACTAAAAATAGCCGCAAAATTCAAAATTATCCCTGAAAAGAACTTTGGCAATTTTTAGTGCACTGCCCTCTCTCTGCCCAAAGCAGTCTTTCCATTTGAAATTTATGAATCTCCAACCTCAGCGCTAAAGGTTTTCTGTGTTAAAACTTGGAGATACTGTGAGTTTTTTCTGTTTTTGTTTTTGTTTTTGTTTTTTGTTTTGTTAATTGCAATGACCGTGCTTGCCACAAAACCATCATGCTGGGCTGAGGATGTAGCTCTGCGGTGCAGTGCCTGCCTAGCAAGCGCAAGCCCCTGAGTTCGATTCCTGGTACCAAAAAAGAAAATAGTACCAAAAAAAAGACAAAAAAATACCCATCATGGTAATTTCCCCACCCCTGCACAGAACTGTAAGTTCCTTAGTTTAATAAAAGGGGAAAAGCTTTTCAATAAGCAACGGTGTGTGCTTCGCAGATGTTTGGGAGCTGTGGCTCCTAATGGGATAAACTACTTGGGGTGACAGAAATGTGAAGGGGCTGGTGGGCAGCACTGTTTGCCTCCGCTTGCCCTCACCCAGGGAGTGGTAAGACACATTCAGTGGACGCTCAGCGAGATGGACATGTACATTGCATGCCTGACGAAGGTGACGAGGCGCTACGTCCAGCGGCTGCAGTGGCTGCTTTCCGGTGAGTCTGCCTGCCATCCGAGGCGCCGCAGAAGGCTAACGCCGGGACCCAGGCTCAGTCCTCACCAAGGTCAGGTCCTGCAGCACAGTTAGGTCAGGGGATTAAGCCAGGGGGTCATGTATGAGCAGCATGAGTTTGGGGTTCAGAGGTCAAACTGCTGGGTGGCAGAAGGGGGAGCACGGGTGTGGAACCCCAGAGAGAACTCAGACCTGTCCAGGCTGGCCTGCAAGGCCATTGGCTCACTTACCTTCCTCCACGTGACCGAGGCACTCTGTTTGCAGGATCAAACCCGCCATCAAGGTAGAGAGTGGGTGCTGCCCCGGGGGGGGTGGGGCTGGGGTGCAAAGACTACCTGGGGCCGAGAGAAGGTGGACTCTGGGGCCTGGAGTGTTCCAGGAGCAATCGGAGGAAGGAGGGGTCTTACACAGAGATCCCGAGGGCAGCCCGTGTGGGCTGCACAGGTCCAGGGCAAAGCCATCCTCAGCTGGCCCAGCTCCTGCTACAAACGCCACAGGCAATGGTGTGTGTCAGTCACTGCTGTTCCCCAAGCCTCCGAGTGGGACGTGATGCCACGTGCTGTCAGATCAGATGCTGGGGGTTGGAGCAGGGAGAGAGCAGGCCTCTCCGATCCCAGTTCCCCCGAACCCCAGGATGGCGGTGCAGACCGGGTACCCAGGCTCCAGAGACTCCTTTTTGCTAAGCCCCCACCTCACACACAGGACTGCACATGAGCACTAACACTTCTAAACTTAGTAGGGCTCTCTCTGTCTCTCCATCTCTGCATCTCTCTGTCCATCTCTCTCTGTCTCTCTGTGTCTCTCTGTCTCTCTGTTTCTCTGTCTCTCTCTGTCTCTCTCTCTCCATCTCTCTCTCTCTCTAGTTCAATGCATGAGTCCTGCTGTCCTGATAGGCGTTAGAGAAGGGTGAAAGGCAAAACCCACCACGGTCACTGAGCTCAGGGAGAACATGGTCCAGGAGGAGACAGATGCTGAGAAAGATCACAAGTTTAGTACCGCGAGCGCGACAAGTGCGAGAGGAGGAGCGCGGTGCTCACAGAGGCACTGGCCTGGACAGCAAGGTCCAAGAGGCTCCTCAGAGGAGGTGGCATTGGAGCCGAGATCTGAAGACTGCATGGATATGAGCAGGCAAAACCAAGGAGACGGACCTGGGCTGGCTGCTGAGCAGGAGGCGGGAAGCTGAGCACAGCGATGGGAAGGGGAAGCCCGTGTGCACTGAGTGAGGTCCGGGGGCCGTCTGAGAGCTGTGGCCCTGGCACAGAGTGCTGCTTGTTAAGAGCGATAGAAACCCATTAAAAGATTTTAGAAAAGCGGAAGGCAACCAACCCAGTGCTTGGAGCAATTCCTGGGGCTGCTACTTGAAAAATAAATTCTCAAGAAGGTGAAGTGAGATGAGGGCAGCTGAGTCATAGCCCAGATGAAAGAGTGAGACAGCTGAGAAGCCAGGCATGGTGGCACAGCACCTGTAACCCCAGAACTCTGGGAGGCTGAGGCAGGAGGATCACAAACTCAAGCTCAGCTTGTGCAATATAGCAACTTAACAAGACACTATCTCAAAATTTAAAAAAAGTGAAAGTCTTGGAATATAGCTCAGTGTAAATGTGCTGAGTTCAATCCTCAGTACTAGAAAAAATAGGTGGGGAAAAGTAACAGGGATGGAGATGAAGTAGGCGGAGTTGGATTCAGTGTTGTAAACGGCAGAGCTCACACTGTCCCTCTGTCTGGTGATTGACTGCCTGGGAATCCTCACAGAGTTCCCCACCTGCTTCCAGCTGGCTTCCCTCTTCTTCTCCCAGCGAGAAGCACTGTCAGAGCTGGGGGGGGGGGCGGTCCCCGGGAGGCCCTCGGCAGTGGGAGCAGCCAGGGCCAACTGTTTGTTCCCGGAGAGCAGCTGGTCTACCCTGCAGTTGTTTGCCGCCTCTACTGCTCCGGTGGAACAGAGGAAGGACGCTACCTCTGTCCCGCTCGGAACAGGCAGTCGCCGACACTTTGGTACCATCTTGGAGAAGAAAGTGTGTGTCCTGCTGGACACATCCGGGTCCACAGGCCCCTATTTGCAGCAGGTGAAGACAGAGATGATTCTGCTGATTTGGGAGCAGCTGCGGAAGCACTGCGACAGGTAGGAGACGGGCAGGAGGGTGGGGTCGGGGTCGAGTGAGGGGACCGTTCTTGGGATTTCACCAGCCATATATGCTTCCTCCTCGTGGTTCCAGCCAGCCTGGGAAGTTCTGAATGCCCTTCTGAATGGCTCTGCACAGCAAGGACCACCGCGTCCTGCTGTGAGGCAGAAGGGACCTGAACGCGCTTTAGAATTCCACCTCGAGCCCAGAGCAGATAGAAGCACAGCAAAGGTACCACCATGTGGCCTTGAATTGCAGTTTTCAGTTGGGCTTTTTTTCCAGTTCTGGAGATCAAACCCAGGATCTCTCTCATGCTAGGAAAAGGCCCTGCAATGGACCTCTACCCCCAGACCTTGGCATTGATTTTTTTGTGTGTTTGTGATGCTGAGGATTGAACCTGGGGCTTTTGCACTGAGCTACATTCTAGCCTTTCTTCGTTTTTTATTTTTAAACACGTTGTCACTAAATTGCTAAATTGCCCGAGCTGGGCTCAGACTTGAGATCTTCCTGCCTCAGCTTTCCAGAATGCTGGCATTATAGCTGTGCCCCACCGTGCCTGATCTGAACCCGATTTTTTTTAAGTGTAGGAAGTTGTCCTTTCTGCCCAAAAAGAGGAAAGCAGCAAATACTGGTTGGAGGCTGGAACATATTCCTGCCCCAATGTTACTAGGAGCAAACATTCATTCACGGAGCGCTTCCTGTGTGACAGGCGCTTTACGTACATGGTTTCATCAGTCCTTAGAGAGGTTAAATACCTGCCCGAGACCACATAGTCAGTGGCTGAGCTGGGAGTTCACAACCCTCTCCTAGGGCCACTCATGTCAGGGGCTTTCAGTGAACAGTCCTCACGGAGGTCGCCTCAGCAGAACTCAACACAGGCTGTTCTAACCAATCTCTTTCCCTGTCTCCCTCTCGCCTCTTCTCTCCCCTCCCCAGTTTTAACCTGCTCAGCTTTTCAGACAGCCTCGAGCCATGGCAGGACGCTCTGGTGGAGGCCACAGATGCAGCGTGTCATGAAGCGATGCGGTGGGTGACCCACCTGCAGGCTCAGGGGAGCACCTCCATCTTGCGAGCATTTTCGGCAAGTGAACCCCACTGAAGAACCTGACCCTGAAGAGCATAAAAAACACCAGCATCCCCTGTACCAGTGCTGTGTGATTTACAAAATGTTCTCATCTTCCCAACCACCCAGTGAGAAAGGATTCTTATTCTCAGTTTAAAATGGAAACAGAGCCGGGCATGGTGACACACGCCTATAATCCCAGCACTCGGGAGGCTGAGGCAGAAGGACCATTGTGAGTTCAAAACCAGCCTGGGCTGCAAAGTGAGCTCACGGCCAGCCTGACTACACAGTGAGACCCTGTCTCAAAAAGACAAGAATAAATAAATAAATTGAATTAAATGAAGGCAGAGGCTCAGAGAGGTTACATGACTTACCTGGGGTTCATCAGCTAGGTGATGCTCTTACCCTTAACCCTCAGCACTCCCTTGACCTGTCTTAGGCTGAGATGGGGCCTCAGTCTTAATGGACAGGTCCGTAGCACCCAATCACACAGTTTCCTCAGGGACGTCAGGGACCACTGTCAGCTAGTTGGTGTCCCCCTGCCTGGCGAGCCCTGTCTCCCAAGGGTGACAACATCCCTGTGCTCTCTCAGAAAGCGTTCAGTTTTCACGATGTACAAGGACTATACCTGCTGACGGACGGCAAGCCAGACACCAGCTGCAGCCTGGTCCTCAACACAGTCCAAAGACTCCAGGAGGATAGGGGCGTGAAGGTGCACACCATTTCCCTGAGCTGCACAGACAGGTGGGCAGTGGGGAGCCAGCTGAGCCCGCTTCCTCCCCAGGGCCGCCTCCTTGGGGTGAGGGGGGTTCTGAGCGTCTTACCTTCCTTAGACACTGGCCTCTCCTAGGCCCTTGTCCTAGAAGTAGAAAAATAAGAAACGCATTGTTTTTAAGAGGGTCTGGATAAATGTTACAGCACAGAGCAACAGCCCCCCTCTGCACCCCTAACTGACCCATCGCCAGCCCGCTCTTTTGAGTGCAGCCTGACTCAGTCAAGTCCTCTTCTCCCTCCTGACCTCTCTTGGGGACACGTTTGTGAATATGTGGAGGAAAGGTTCACCTCTGTGTGTATCTAGAGAGGAGAACACAACAGATTAACACGGTGCCTTTATTTTTACCAACAATCACCATAGAAGAATGTGTCTTAGGTAAGACTCAACTCCTTCAGCAAAAACGAACAGCTTTAGGGCCTGAGGTTGTAGCTTGGTGGTAAAGCATGTGCTGAGCATGTACAAGGCTCTAGGTTTGATCCCAGCACCCGAACAAAACAAAACCTTTTATTATTAGCAAAGCTATTACTTAGGCACATATTTCCTCACTTCATCTAAATTGCAAACTCAGGCTTAACCCACACAGGCACTGTCCAATAAAGGACCAGACCGTGCTGTCCATGTGTTTGGAGGGATCCAGGCCACATGAGAACAGTAACACAGTGACTCTCCATTAGCTGGCCCGAAGTGTTCCCCGTGATGCTAACCGCGGTCCCAGTGGAGCAGCCAAGGGGCACTGCCAGGCTGCTTTCCCATGGCCCTATCGCCTTCAGTTCTCCGTGGGCTGGGGGGGCAGCACTCAGCTGGTCTCCCCCAGCCTCACAAGCCCCCAGCCTCTGCTCCTCCCCCAGAGCAGCAGTTGAGTTCCTGAAGAAGCTGGCTTCGCTCACTGGTGGCCGTTACCACTGCCCTGTGGGTGAGGACACATCCTGCAGGATCCACGGCCTGCTCACCAGGGGCTTCATCGACGAAAGGGTAGGTCACGAGGTGCCAAGTACAGGGCTGCTTAATAAATGTTTTCTCACATGGGTTTAGACGGGTTGTGTTTCCCTGAGGCTCTCCTTTGATGCCGACTCCTCTCCATGTTTGGAAAGAAGCAGGTTTTGGGGGGTGTCATTAGTAACAGACCAGCTTATGTTTGTTGGGCATTTACTATGTGTAAGTACTTTGCTTTATACAGATAACCTGCGTTTTAATCCTCCCTCGCACTAGTATGCTTACTTAGATCTGCAACGAGGCTCAGAAAGGTTGAGAAATCTGCTTCAAATCAGAGGAAGGGGTGAGGCTGGTGCCCAAGACACTGTGCTCAACCTCTGCTTTAATTCCTGTGGCTCTGTGCTCTGGTGTTTAATTAACTGAAACGCAGATATTCAGATCATCTGGTAAATGACAGATCCAATGAAGTTCTGGGTTATCTATGAACTAATAAATCTTGTGAGGTCATAGGTTCCAGTGATCTTCTAACTTGGTAGAAAAATATTGTCACTGATCACATTTCTCAAGCAACAAATGGTCAAGTAAGACAACTAATCAGAGGCCGGGATTTCTCTTTGCAGGACACAGCAAAATTTTTGAGTCTGTACAGCCTCATATGAATCCTTGGTTCAGGTGGCTTCTAGGGACAAATATGGCAAATATTGCCAAGGGCGGAGCAAATTGATAAAAGTAATGAAAATTCACCCAAGTATCCTTGTGATGCAGGAAGATAATTGACAGTGTTATGCAGTTTCTCAATTTAAGACCTTGTCAAATCAGCTTCTGTGAATGGTTTTTTTGGTCTGCAGAATGGGAATATTACTTCCAGGGAGAGGGGACAGCTTCATCTGTTTCTTAGAGTTGTGAGAATGTGTGTGTTAACAGGTAGGCTCATAGCTGGGTGTGGTGGTGCACACCTGTAATCCCTGCATTCCAGAGGCTGAGGCAGGAGGATCTACATGAGTTCAAGGCCAGCCTGGGCTACATAGTGAGTTCCAGGCCAACCTGAACTGCATAGGAAGACCCATCTCAAAAGAAGGAGGTGGGCAGGGGAAGGAAGGGGAAGGGAGGGGAGAGGAAGAAGGAAAGAAAGAGGAAACAAGGAAAAGCAGGCGAGCAAACTACGCTAAGATGGGCATGGTGCACACACTTCTAATCCCAGCTCTGAGAGGCTGGCAGGAAGATTACAAGTTTGATCCAAGCCTGGGCAATTGAGCCACTTAGCCAGAACCTGGCTCAAAATTTAAAATAATAAAAATTTTTAAAGGGTTGGAGATGTAGCTCAGTGTGAAGGTCCCAAGTTCAATCTCTAGTACTATAAAAATAAAAAATGAGGTCAGGGTCTGGAATTTGAGGGCTTAACTTTTTTTTTTTTTTTGGCGGTACTGGGGGTTGAATGCAGGACCTTGCACTTCTTAGGCAGGTGCTTATGCAACTGAGCTATTTCCCCAGTCCTGTAGTTAATATTTTTAAAGCCCACCTCTGATCCTCTACTAGGAGAAGTGAAGGGCTAAGAACATTTTACCAAGTGACTAGCCGTGAGGTAAGGTGTATACACCACTTCCATTGGCCTGGAGAGGGGACGGCTGCCCTGAGGGTCAGGGACCAGCTTGGTTTGCCCCTGCCCACTTCCCACACTGACTCCTGGATAGCTTGCATCAAAGTGTCCTGTGTGTAGAAGGACTGCCGAGACAGGTGGTAAGCTTCGCATCTCCAGAGACATGTGAAAAAGGCCCACGGGATTTCCCTCCCTCACTGGGAGGCTGCATTTAATTTACTATAAACTTCTGAGATTCGAGATTTTTCAGGTCTCATCTGGTCATGCAGCAGATCGAACTTCAGACCCATTTCCCCTTCCCAAGGATCCCCCGCTGCCACGGTTTGAAGGAGATGACCTGAGGAGACTGGCCCAGGAGATCACCAAGGCCCGGAGAGCCCTTGCACAGGCCCAGGTATTCAGGTATGAGCTTGTCCACCTGCCCGTGCGCCAGCCTGCCTGGGCCCTGGCCCCATCGAGACAAGCCCACCCTGGTCAGGGCACCCTTGCTTCAAGAGCTCCTGTCCTGCTTCTGCCTGCTTCCCGCTCCAGATCTCTGGGCATCCAGGGAGCTGTCTTCCTTCCTCTTCTGCCCACCAGATCCCAGCTGCAGAAGAAAAGCAATGCAGGACCACAGGTCCCTCTGTGTTAGAGGCATATTCTCAGATTCTCAGGTAAGGCAAAAGGTGGGCTCTCCCCCCGCCAAATACCCCTAAGGGCCAGGTGGCGTGCTCTGTTTTGTAGACAGCTGTAACTATGGAGAGGGGTCAGAAATTACGACTCCTCTACAGAGCAAAGGCCATCCCCAAAAGACCCACTTAATGAGTAGGAGGACGCAGGGAGCTGTGACCCGCAGATCATCCACAGGAAAGAATCCCAGGCGCCAGGACACACTGGAAGTCTGGCAGGAAAAGCTCTGCTGTCTGAGTATGAAGCCGTCTGTGGGTCCGCCCTTGCTCTCCTGCCCTGTTCGCGAACACATCCTACATTCCAGCAGTAAGGTTGTTGCTCACGGCCCTGCACCAAGCTCCCTGCCCGCAATGTTCTTCTCGCTACCCTCTGTTGGGGACTCAGCTTGGGGACATCAGCTCCACTGTGAAGATGTCTCTGGACTCACGTAGAGCGAGGCCTCTGGGCAGAGGTGGAAGTTTCTGGCCTTGCTCTTCTGGCAGCCTCACGGATGCCTCTTGTTGCACTTGGCACCTGTTGGACTATCTTACTCTCCCCCTTCGCCGTGGCTCCACAGGGTGAGGCCATAGTCCTGACCACCTGTGGATCCCCAGCGGCTGCCAGATGACAGACACATGGGAAACAGCATCCTGCGGAATGTGGGAGTCCCGCTCTGGAAGCCAGTCAGATGAGGCTGTTCCTCCCTGGGGCCTTGCTGTGTTCCTTGCTGCCTGTGGGCCAGTGCCGATCCCTGTCAGCCTGCCGGGGAAGAGGAAGCCCGCAGGGTCCACCCCACCCCCACTCATGCTCAACCAAACTGAACTGAAGGCTGCTTCAGAACCCTGGTCAGAGCGAATGAGCGAATGTTCGCTCAACTCTGAAAATCAGGCTGGGCCTTCCGGGCCCGGCTCCGCAGTGTATACCTGACATGAGTGTGGCATATGTTGTATCATCTGCGGTCAGTTTCTAAATTCAAAACTTGCTTTTATTTCCATGAATAGGATCAAAGCAATTTTGTCGTCTTATTTTATTTTTTGATAGTTGTTATTGTTTTTTGGCAGTACTAAGCATTGAACCCAGGGCCTTACACACACTAGGCAAGTGCTCCACCCCTGAACTACAACCCAGTCCGATTTTAACTGTTTGAAGTGATCATTGATACAGGTGTGTATAAATTTTCAGTAAGACAAAACTAGTGAAAGAGTCATCCAGAATATATAAATAACAATAAATAAATAGGAAAGCATAATTGTCTTAATTTTTGAAAATGGACAAAAAACTGAACAACAACTAGATAATAGATCCATGAAAAAGTACTGGCAGCCTTACCTGTCACAGCAATGCAAAGTAAAAGCACAGTCAGATAACACCACACACCCACCAGAATGGCTAACTGGGAAAGGACTGACAATACCCAGACAAGGAGCAAGATAATAGCAAGATAAGTGTTTCTATATTGGTAGACTGGGGGTGGGGACCTGCGGTATAAATTGGCTCCACCACTTGGGGAAACTACTGGCCAATTTCTACTACAGTAAAACATATGCCTGCTCTATGTCCGGGCAATTCTACTCTAAGATAAATGAGTGCATATGTTTGACAAAAGTGACGCTGGGGTGTAGCTCAGTAGTTTAGCATGTGCAGGGCTGTGCTTTGAACCCAGCACCAAAAAAAAAAAAAAAAAAAAAACCAAATTCAAGCAAACGAAACAAAACGAAAAACCATATACAGAATGTTTATAGTAGTTTTATTTATAAGACTCCTGAATTGGAAACTCCTTACATGTCCATCAATGGTAGGGTGGGAAAATAAATTTTAATACATTTGCACAGTGGTATGCTACACATCAAGTTTTAAAAAGTCTGAACTATAGCTATAGTCAGTAAGATGCATCAACCTCATGAGCCGTCACAGGCACAAGGATCCACACCCTAAAAGTATATACTACATAATTCTATCCATGTGAAGTTCAAGAATGGACAAAACCCCAGTTGTGGAGAGAAGTCAGGACAGTGGTTGCCCTGGGGATGGGCACGGAGGGCCGTGTAGGAGCTGAAATGTTGTGCATCTTCATCTGGTGGAGCGCCTTGGAATATTGCTGTGTCCACCAGGGCTGATGCATGGAAATTTGATCCCCACTGCAAGGTATTAAGAGGGTAGAAATAACCCAACCTCACCTTTGGGAGGTGATTAGGGTTATGTAAGGTCATCAGGGCAGAACCTGCACTACTGAATCCTAATTTTTTTATAAGGAAAATGAGATAACAAAAGAACCAGGTGTGGTGGTGCACATCTGTAGTCCCAGAGCTTAGGAGGCTGAGGCAGGAGGATCTTTGCAAGTTTAAGACCAGCCTGGGCTACACAGAAAAACAAAGAGAGATATTCCTGTGTGCTCTCTGTCTCTCCTCTGGTGATGCCCTGTGTCACCCCAGAACACTGGCTATCAGCAATGGCCCTCTGACCTTGCACATCCAAAACTTTGAGCCAAAATAAACTTCTTTCCTTCATAAAGTTAGCCAGCTTCAGCTATCTCAGTATAGTAACAAAAATGGACTAACATCCATATATGTAAGTGAAAATGTATCAGGTGTTTTTACACTCAGCTTACTAAGGCTTGACAACCTCTGCTCTGGCCAGGCTCTGGTCCATGCCCTGTGAAACTGTAGTGACCATAGCCTCTGCCACAGGAATCCTGGTCGGGTCCTCCTGGACAGCTGCTGTGCTATGGTGGCTGTGTTGGTCCATAAGAAAGTACCACTGATCAAGTGGTTGAAAGAATAGAAATGTATTGTCTCCCAGTTCTGCAAGCAAAGTTCAAGATCGAGCTACCAGCAAATGCACGCTCCTCCTGAAGGCCCTAGAAAGGATTTGCTCCACGCTTCTTGTTCCTAACAATTCCTGTGTCCATGGCAGCATAGACTCCAATCTTTGCATGATGCCTTCCGCATGTGCATGTCTGTACCTGAATGTCCCTTCTTTACCGGGATACCAATCCGGCTGGCAGAGGACCTCATGCCCCGCCGTTATGGTCTAATCTTAATTACATCCGCAGGTGCTCCATTTCTAAGCAGGATTACATTCTGAAATACTTGGGGTGGGACTTCAGGGCGTGGACTTTGTGGAGGACACAATGCAGCGCACACCAGTTGTAGTCGGTGATGCTTCTCCTCAAGACCTCACAGCAGCTGGCACTGGGGGATGTAAACTCTCTGGTCCTGGTTGTGGGAGAGGAACAGGCTGGTCTTTGGGAATGGAAGGATGGAGCAGAGATTCAGGCTTGTGAAGTGGTGAAGGTGAAGCAATATTCAAATCCCAGTCTCTCCTCTAAGCACAATCAACGCCACTGGCTGGGCACCAACAGGACAGGCCCTGTATTCTGCACTTTGCATGTCAACTGTACACTCGCAATGTCATGCTGTGAAGTAGACCCCAGTTCCAGCTCATGGGTGAAGAAACAGCGCTGTGCCTAAAGACACACCAAGGAAGTGACAGAACCAAGATTCAAAACCAGGCATGACCTTGTACCCGTTTTGGGAACCTGTTTCCCGGTCTCTACAATGGGGCTAAAACAGCATCGTGAGGATCGAGGAAGATACCTCACCATCTGGCTGCACAGCCTGAGCGAGCAAAGACCTTCCTCTCCCCCACACCTGGGCGGTAGAGCTCGTTGAGTGGCCCCTTTCTCGGGGCTCTCACTTCCAGCCAAAATGACTGGCCCCTGTCCTCAGGCTCTCTTGCTCTAAGCAGCTGCTCTGGTTCCTACCGCCTGCCCTCTGCCACTGCTGCTCACATGCTCCCCCCGGGGATGGTGAAACGTCTGGGTCCCCAACTCAGGGGAACGGCCAGCAGGAAAGAGCCCCCCATGAAAAGAGGCATGAGGAGCGGCTGAACGGATAGGAAGAGCAGATGGGTGGGAGAAAGGGAGAGAAGAAAGTCTGGGAATAGAAGTTTGGTAGGACTGGGAGGGCTGGGGAGGGAGCGCGGCGTGGAACAACAGACAGAAACGGGTTGTCCAGTGGGTGACAGATGCCAGACTGCAGTGCTGAGTCGACAGACAGGCCGATGGATGCAAAGACCAGTGAAAGGCGTGGGGGCACGGACGGTGGCTGGACGCGGGGTGGACCGAGGGGTCGGTGGGATGAGGAGCGCTGAAAGGGGCAGGGGGCAGCGAGGGCGACCGCGGAACCCAGCAGCGCGGGGAGTGCCGGAGAGGCGGGGAGAAACGCCGTCCCCGGGGCTCCGCGGGGACCCTGAGGCCACGGCTGCAGCCCGCAGCTGTCCGCGGGGCGGGACGAGGGGTGGGCGGTCGTGGCCCCGCCCCGCCCCGCCCGGACCTGGGTGGCCACGGCCAGCCCTGGCGCGGAGACCGCGGCGAGGAGCAGCAGCTTGGCGAGCCGGGCGGAGTGCGGCGGGCAGGTGAGCGCGGCGGGCAGGTGAGCGCGGCCAGGTGAGCGAGGCCAGGTGAGCGCGGCCAGGTGAGCACGACCGGGTGAGCGCATCCAGGTGAGCGCGTCCAGGTGAGCGCGGCGGGCGGGTGAGCACGGCCAGGTGAGCAACCCGGGAGAAAGCGGAGACGCCCGGCTGTCTCCCGCGTGGAGAGTGCAGCCGCCTTCTGCCGCCGAGGCCGAAACCCCTGCGCCTCCCGGTCCTCGCCCGTTCCTGCCCTGGGCTCCCGTGGACCAGACTCGGCTGCGCTGCTAGGGTGACTCCCATCGCAGTTCTCTCGTGTGTTCTGTGCCTCGGTCTCTGCTCTGGATGACGGGAACGTCGGCTTCTTCTACCCGGGGGACTGCCAGGAAAATTAAACGCAGCCGCAGGGGTTAGCCCCGCGCCCCCGAACAAGTCCGCTTCACTCTGTTCTTTGAGCAGCTAGGGCGACTCGGGCACTGTCCTAGGTGCTGAGGATGCCACAAGCAACAGGACCTCCACACAGCCCACGGTCTCGTTCGCGTCGTTCCTGGGCACCTCTAGGCTGCCCTGTGAGGCAGACAGCAGCCAGGGCAATGCAGGCCCACCTTACAACTGTGGATACTGCAGTGCAGGGGAAATTTTAAGGACCCTGCTCCCTGGTATGGTGGTGCTCACCTGTAAACCAGCATTTTGGAAGCAGGAATAAGAAGAGTGTGAGTTTGAACCCAGCTTGGGCAAGACCCTGTCTCAACCTCCTGCCTCAGCCTCCCAGAGTACTGTGATCACAGGTGTGGCCCTCCACACCTGGCTTACTGTGGAGGTTCTTGAGGTTGCAAAGGGGTCAAGTCCACTAAGAGTTTAGTGGATCTCTAATTTCCACCTGGAATTCCCTTCAGTTCTAGGTGTCTAATAATCATTATGACTTGAGACAACTTTAAAACATTCTTTCTTGTTTTTCTCCACAGGTTGACAGTTTCTGGTCTGCATGGCTCTGTAGAGGATGAAGCCCAACCCCACAGGGTCCTCCCCAGAGATCTGCAAAGCTGCAGGCCAGGGCGAGAAGAGCTGCCCTGTCTGCCAGGCCTGGGGAGGGGTCTTAGGTCCAGGCTCTGGCTTACGGTCAGGGCCAGGGCCTGGTATGGTGCCATGGCCTGGGCCAGGGCCCACTGATGTCTTGGAGTCTGGACCAGGACCTAGTGCTGTTTCAGGGCCTGGTGCTACTATAGTGCCTGGGACAGCAGCTGGATCAGTACCCAGTCCCAGAGCTGCTTCATCACCTGGACCAGGGCCTGGGTCAATAGCTGACCCAGGAGTGGCCCCATTACCTGCACCAGAGGCTGGGTCAGTACCTGGGCCAGGAGTAGGGCCTGTGGCCAGAAGAGGCTCTGGATCTGGCCCCAAACTCAGTGAAGCAACAACTCCAGCACCAGCACCGCAGCAGAAGACTCAAGCCAGACCTGCACCGGCCCCCAGGCAGAAGGTGCTGGTGACAGGAGGAGGGGGCTACCTGGGCTTCAGTCTGGGGTCCAGCCTGGCCAAGAGCGGCACGTCTGTCATCCTGCTCGACCTCCGCAGACCCCAGTGGGAGCTGTCCCCAGGGACTGAGTTCATCCAGGTGCAGAGGCTGGTAGTGACGGGCAGGGCACAGTGCCTTATGTGAAACCAGTGGTGGAATTTAAGATCACAGGCTGTGGAGCCAGACTTCCACACCTCCACTTGGGCAGCCGTGGTCACAGGCTCTACCTCCCTAAGCCTGGGTGTCCTCATCCCTATTGGTCTTTCTTGACCCCTACGTGCTTGGTCTGCGTGGGGTCGGGGCCATCTCTGGGACTGGGCCAGGTGCAGAGTTACTATCGCAGTTTGCTTTGAACCTGAGCCTCCTTCCTGCACCTCTTCCTTCTCTGCTTCAGGCTGATGTCCGAGATGAAGACACCCTGTACCGTGTGCTGGAAGGGGTGGACTGTGTCTTCCACGTGGCCTCCTATGGGATGTCTGGTGCCGAGAAGGTGAGGGCCCACATTTGCTCCTGGAGGTGTGAACACGGGTTCACGTCAAGGCCCCACCTGTCGTGCCCCAATATTCCTGGTTGCTCTCTTCCTCCTCGGAGGCTCTGGGTTCCTCCTTGCCCACAGTCTGCAACCAGCACACCTAACACCAGTTCTGCCGCTTCCTAACCCCTGTAACCTAGGCAGGTGAACTAGGCTGAGCCTCTCACTCCTCACCTGAAAAGTGCTCACAGTGTGCTCCCTATGCCACAGACTTCCCAGGGCACCACGTGACTGTGTCATGTAAACACACACATATGCCCCCGACTCAGAAACTTAGCTGATTAGCTGGGCGTGGTGGCCCACGACTTTAATCCCAGTACCTGGGAGGCTGAGGCAGGGGGCAACAAAAGTTGGAGCCTGGCTTGGGGAATGTAGCTGTTTCAAAATTCAGAAATGGAAAAATGGGCTGGAGATGTAGCTCAGTCCAAAGTTCTGGGTTCGGCCTTCATTAACTGCTTTAAAAAAGAAGAAGAGGGCCGGGGATGTAGCTCAGTGGCACAGCACCTGCCTGGCAAGCAGGAGGTCCTGAGTTCGATTCCTGTTTCCAAAAAAATAAAGTAAAAAGAAAAAAAGAAGTAGCACTGATTTGTATATTTATGGCATTATTTTTTTAATAACAAAACACCAAAAATAATCTAAACGTCCATAATTTGGGGACTATTTAAATAAATTGTGAGTGAATCAACGCAAAGTGCAAGACAGTGTTCAGTGTCCTGTTCTGTTTTTGGTTTTGTTTGAAGAAAAAGGTAGGGCGTGATCACATATACACTGTACTCACATCGGCCTATGTGCTAATATGACTTCCTCCCTCCTTCCTCCTGTCTTTCTGCTTTCTTTCTTTTCTCTCGTTCTTTCTTCTTCACTTTTCTTCCTTCCTTCCTTTCTCCTTTCTTTTATTTTTCATTTTGGTGCTGGGGATGGGACTCAGGGCCTTGGACAAGCTGAGCATGCTCACTACCACTGACCTACGCCTGCAGCTCTGTGCTGAGGTTAATAAACATACATGATCTCTGAAAACGTGCTCTTAACAGTGGTTGCCTCTGTAGAGGGAAAAGTAAGTTTTTTAACCTGTAATCATATTACCTATTAAACCACTACAGTGAAAATAAATATATTTTTTAAATAAACATAAAATCTAGGCATGGTCACACATGCCTATAATCCTAGCACCTTCAGAAGCTGAGATGGCAGGATTTCAAGTTTGAGCCAGACTGAGCAACTTAGTGACTTAGCAAGACCCTGTCTCAAAATAAAAAAATTAAGAAAAGGACTGGGGATGTAGCTCAGAGTGAAGGCCCTGAGTTCAGTCTCCAGTACTAAATAAATAAACAGCCCACGTCTTAGTGGTGTCGTAAGGACCAAGTGAGATCAGGACTGAAATGCTCTGGCGCTGTCCCCAGCACGTGGTAGCAGTAACTGCAGACCCGCTGCTCTGGTTTCTACACCCTCACCCCTCACCAGAGCAGTCCACGGTTTCCCTGTGTCGATCATAGAGAAGTAATCCACCTTTACTGAAAGCTGAGGCTTTGAGAGCTGGAAAATGATTCAGCAAATTCTGGGTCCAGCTTCTATGTGGAGCCCTGTCCCTAGTCCCCCGGGCCTCTGATTTAATCCTTCCGTGAGGCCTCAGGCCTCACTTCGTCATTAAGGCAGCTGCAGGCAGGAGCAGCAGAGCCGGGAGCCCTCACCACCAGTGGGCATCTCAGGACACCCGCCCCCCCCTGCCTCTGACGACATCCCGCCAGCCCCCGCCCTGCCCTGAGCTCGGCCTCTGACCTCAGTGACAAGGCAAGAGACAGCATCATGAGTTCCTGCTTCCATCTTGTCTTTTAGCTGAAGAAAGAGCAGATTGAGTCTATAAATGTTGGAGGCACCAAACTAGTGATCGACGGTAGGTGCTCAGTGTGACCTGAGTGTGCCTGGCTCTGTGCTTCCTCCTTCTCTCCCTCTCCTGCCATAGGCCCAGCTCCTGGGAGGAGGTGGGGGACAGAGGTGGGGCCTCCTGCCCTGGCCGTGCCTGCCCCAGCTGAGGGCCTGTGGACAGGGCACCCCTCCCATGTGTGGGGCTGCCGGGTCCTGCACTGGCTTCCTCAGTGTGACTGGGAGGGCAGAGAGTGCAGTGGGCATTTAGGGCTTAACGGGACAGAACAGCAGTGCCTGCCGTGCCCAGACAGAAGGCCCTCTGGGGATGTCCTGCCTTGTCTGCACTGCTTTGCGCTCTGATTCTAGATTGCCTGTTTCCTATGTCCCCGGTGAGGGAGACTTTCTTCTTACCTGTCCCTGGAAGGGTGGTTGAGGGACCAAGGCCACACTGGGAAGGAAGGCCTGGTCCCCAGGGGCCCATGCAGCAGGACTCAACCCACATCCCAAGTTAAGGGGAGCACTCCTGCCACAGCAGCTCTGGACTCTGGGTGCATCCTGGGGGCTGGAGTGTGTGTTGGGACTGGAGAATGAAGGGGTTTGCACCTCCTCAGTGACCTGCTCGCTCCCCTCTGTGTGCGTGTCTGTGTGTGCGATGTGTGCGTGTTGCTGCGTGTGCCTGTCGCTGCAGTCTGTGTCCGCCGGCGGGTCCCGAGGCTCGTCTACACGAGCACCGTCAATGTGGCATTTGGCGGGAAGCCCATAGAGCAAGGTGACGAGGACTCCGTGCCGTACTTCCCCCTGGACAAGGTACCTGCTTCCAGAAGAGGTGGGCGTGGCCAGCAGGCCTCAGACCCACAGCCCAAAGGGTAGGGGTGGGGAGGACCAGGGTCTGTCTCACAATGCAGGGTCAGTCCCAGCAGGGAAGGACCCCCAAAACTGGGTGGCACCAGCCTACTTCTGTTTCATCTTGTCATGCCTGGAGGTGCTTTGAAATCAGACAGACCTGACTTGCATCCCTGCCTAACACCATGCGGGCACTTCCAGCATCAGCTTCACAGGGCAGGTGCTGGGGGCTGCCAAGAGCCTGCCTGAGTCAGGTGCCCTGGCCGTCTTACTGTTCTGAGCCCAGTGTCCCCTCTGCTGCTGTGAATGTGGGAGGAGACACCCTGTCCTTCCACCCAGAGGGAGAAGAGGGGTGGTGGGGCTCTGCTCTTGGCTGAACCAGAATCCCCAGAATCCACAAGCACATGGTCTGAGGGGAAGGTGTGGCCCCAGGCCAGGCCAGCAGCGCTGCTGATCCCTTGCGGGTGGCTCTGTTCCCCTGTCCTCTGGCAGCACATGGACCACTACTCCCGAACCAAAGCCATCGCGGACCAGTTGACCCTGATGGCTAACGGGACCCCTCTCCCAGGTGAGCACTGTGGGGCCTCCTCACAGCAAACCCACCTGCCCACTCCTGCCCTCTCCAAATATGTGGTGATTGTAGTTTTTAACCAACAAGCACCTGAGGCCCAACTTCCTTCTAAGGGACAGCTCCAGGGGCCCTTAGCCGTTCATCCCTGGAAACACTGGACACCTCCCAGAGGCGCAGCCAGCAAGAGCAGA
This sequence comes from Dinomys branickii, assembly GCA_004027595.1. Classification (NCBI taxonomy): domain Eukaryota; kingdom Metazoa; phylum Chordata; class Mammalia; order Rodentia; family Dinomyidae; genus Dinomys; species Dinomys branickii. Next base: position 55,556 of record PVLD010006376.1, on the reverse strand, counting down.
TCTGCCTCTGCCCTGATGTTCTTCATGGTCTAATGGGAAGAGACAGAGGCTCAGTCAAGTCTAGCCCTCTCTGTCCCAGGAGAGTGGGTCCACTTTCAGAGTGGTATCAGTGTGGACAGCGCTGTAGCTCTTTGGAAGGGCTACACAAGCGAGGGGCCTAAAAGCTTGACCTTTAATAACCTTCCAGAAAAAAAGGCCTCAACTGCCTCACTGCCTTGTCCTTTGTGATCATAGAGAAATAATCCACATTTACTGAGTGCTTACTTCACGCCAGGCCCAATTCTGCAGGCGAATGTCATGCAAAAGATTCATTCTTCACAGCATCCCTATGAAGTTAGCACCTTAGGTATCCTTGCCTTCTAACCTCAGGAGCTAAATCCATCCAGATAAATTCCTCATTATCTAAATTATCACTACTGGCTTTCCTTTCTGAAATTCAGAAAGGGAAAAGCGTCCGACCACTGGGTTTCCCTTTATTATCAAAACTCTCTGACTTTGGGAGCCAAATGGTTTCAGAGAGGAGGAATGCTCAAAGTTATAAGCCCCAGTTTACAGGGGAGAAATCTGAGGCTAACTGACTTGACTCCAGATCCCATAGCTAATGGAGGCAGAGATAGGATTTGAACCCCAGGGGAGTCTAACACCAGAGTCCAGGTCTCACCCACCGTGCTGTGTGATAGATGGAGAAGCAGGTCCCTGGGTGTGGGCTCTTTCCCTCCCCACTCCCCCGGGCCAGTCAGGCCTTGACCTGTGGTCCCAGGGGCAACATCCAGTTGTGTTTTCCCAGTTGGGTTTTAACATCATGCAGATGAATTCTCTTCTCTACCTGGAGCCTCCCCAGGCAGGCCAGACCTCAGGCTGCAGCTAGACACCTAATCCTTTGGCTGAGAATTATTTATACGAGCATCCCCAGCTTTCCATGGTCAGGACAGTCATGGATACCTGGGCCCCAGCCCCTCTGTGACGTGGTTGCCCAGTGCCCTGCAAGCCACTGTCAGTGGCAACCTGATCTCCCTCCACCATGCTCCAGAGACCAAGAGTTTAGACTTAGCTGCAAGCTGTTTACAGAATCACTCACCCAATACCAGCGTGATACCAGCGTGGTCATCTGGGGTTATTTCCATCCCTGTGATCCATGCCGGTCCCTGGGGCAGTCCCTCTAACCTGGCACCCAAACAAGAGGTCCCAAGTCCTGGCTGCAGAGTCCACATGGCTGTATTCTGTCTTGGTGTGTGTGGCTTAAAACAACAGATATTTCTTCTTTGCGCCTGGGAGCCGGAAGCCTGACACAGAGGTGTCCACTGGGCTGCTTCCCTCTGAAGCCGGGGTGGGGGTCTTCCTTATCTCTTCAGCTTCTGGCTTGTCCTGCAGACCTGTGCTCCCTGCCTCCATCTCCACATCCTCTCCTCTCCTCTGTCTCTTCTGAGTCCATTCTAAGGACACTTGTCCCTGGATGTGAGGCTCAGCTGGGTCATCTCACCCTGAGACCCTTAACACAGCCACGAAGACGCTTTTTCCGATAAGGTCAACATTCACAGGTTCTAGAACATGCACGTGCTGGGGGCCCATTTCCCCCACCCCACTGGCCTCCTTGGAGAGAGAGGGTGCTGAGGGACGTGGCCCTCTGGGTGTTTCATTATAACATGGAGACACTGGCCCTGGCTCACTACTTGGGAAAAGGGAACTTTTCTTGGGAAAAGGGAACAAGAAGAAATGTGGCACAGCTTCTGGAAAACAGACTTCCAGGAATGTGACCACCAGGATTGAGGCAGCCCCAGGGACTTGCAGGCAGGAGCTGACGATCAGTCGCCTTGGAGAGAACCTCTCCTAGGGTTTCGGGTCCCGGTGTCAGTGATGCTCAGAGTCACTCCTGGGGAGCACCTGTGGGCTCCTTCCGTCCTGATAGCATGCCCCCCAGGGCTTGTGCAGGAAGGGAGGGGTTCCCCAAAGGGAGGCGGGGTGCTCACAGCAGCAATGCACACTGGGCTCTCCATACCCAGTGAGGGCCAGAAAGCACACATGGCCTTGTGCTCCCGCTCCCTGCCAGCTCCCTGACCCTGGCCCCTGACCACTCCCTTGTATCCTAGGAGGAGGAACTCTTCGGACCTGCGTCCTCCGGCCGCCAGGGATTTATGGCCCTGAAGACCAGAAACACCTGCCCCGAGTTGCGGTATGGTTGTCCCAGCCTTCCGGGACCTGAGGCAGAGGGACCAGGCTCACGCACACAATGTTTAGACCTTCCCAGCCCATGGGGACTGCATGGGTCTGAGCCTAGGACCCTGGGCTCTTGGGGGCCACTCTTGCCCCCACCAGTCATGGCCTCCTCAGGCCCACCAGGATCAGAGCTCCTGGTGTGGGCCAGCCAGGCCTGGCACGGTAAGGGGAAAGAGAGCTATGACCCCAAGGAGACTGAATCTGTCACCTGCATTCACCTGTGGGCTCCCTGAGGGCTGGGGGCTCTTGTCATACTGGTGTCCAGAAAAACTCCTGGTAAAAAATGCAAGACACTGGCAATATAGCTACATGGGGCTCTAGGGCCTGCCCTTGCATTTCCCACACTTCTAGCCGGGGAGACAGAATGCAGTTAGCTCCAGGGTGGCAAAGCAGTGTACAGAGAAAGGAGAGTGGGCTGGGCACAGAGGGGGACAGGGCTTCCCGGAGGAAGCTGTCAGGAACCAGCAGAAGGGGTCCGCAAGGAAGCTGGGTGGTCGAGAGAAGACAGGCCAAGCAGAGGACGCAGCTTGGGCACAAACTAGAAATGAGAAAGTCCTTGGTCAGTGTAGCAGCAAGAAGTCCCTGTGGCTGAATCCTACCCTGGAAGCACAAGGTCACAGGGAGCCATGGGAAGTTACCACCGGAGTGATGCTCTGGTTTTCCGTCTAGGAGGACTCCTCTGCTACGGTCTTATCTCTATTGTTCTATGTTTAAAATTGGCCAAGCTCTCAGGGAAGGTGGGGGGGTCAGCCTCCATGACTGTCCCTCATTTACTCATGTGACAGATATTTATTGAACTCTTACTGTGTGCTCAGGACCGTTCTAAGCTTTAGAACAAGTCTGTGAACTGCCAGGTGTTTCCTGCCTTGTGGGGCCTCTGTTCCCCCTGGGAGGTGGATACTAATGTTGAGTTATGAAGTCACTGGCAGTTACGAGGTCACTGGCAGATGAGGTGGTCTAGGCACAGTGAGGCGGCTGCGGGGCTGTGGCAGTGAGCACCTGAGGGGCATCAGCAGGAGGCAAAGTCACGGAGTATCTGGGGTCTAGCCAGGAAGGGCTTCTTGGCCGTTGACAGAGCTTCAGCTTTCACCGTGGCAGGGTGGGCAGCCCTGGAATGTTCCCAGCTGAGCAGAGACCTGGCCTCCGACATAGGGTTGAGGGATCCCCTTGGCTGTGCAGAGCTCAGATGCAGGGGTTGAGGGCAGACAGATGATGCCGAGGCGCTCTGCGAGAGGCAGGGGCAGCCTGCAGGTGGCTGGATTCCTAGCAAATAGGCCAAGCAGATTTGCAGATGGGTTGCAGGTGGCAGGTGAGCAAAGGCGGGAAAGTGAATGGTGGCTCCGGGCCCAGTGGAGACGGTGGGAGGGCATCAGATCCCTCAGCTGGGGGCAAAGGCCTGGAGCCCTGGGCGTGCAGAGCGGAGCCTGATGCATCCCCGCATCAGTCTGCATTGGTCGCCCCTCCCCCCTCACCAGAGCCACATCAAGAGGAGGCTGTTCCTGTTCCGCTTTGGGGACCGCAGGGCGAGGATGAACTGGGTCCACGTGCGCAACCTGGTGCAGGCACACATGCTGGCGGCCGAGGCCCTCACCGCAGCCAAGGGCTACGTGGCCGTGAGTCTCCTGCAAGCCCCTCAACGGGGAGGCCCAGCCCTTGCTCCAAATTTCTTTCCTCCTTTTAGATAGCTGGCAGGATTGCCAGCCCAGGGACTCTGGGGTAAGGGTGGAGGCCCCTTCATAAAGTATCATTAGCTCTTCACAGTGACCCTGCAAGGTTGATGTGTTGATTCCAAAATAACACCCACCGGATACTAAGCGTAAATGTAGATATCACATTTAGTCAGCATAACAGCCCAAGAGGGAGAGACCATTATGTTTTCCCATTTCTCAGATGAAGAAACTGAGGTATAGAAAGCTTGATTGACTTAAACTGGGTCACAAGGCTTGTCAATTTGGTGGCCCTAGAATGTACAGTGGCCTGTCCCTGGGCCTGGGGGCTGCTCCAGAGAATAAGGGGGTTGAAGGCATCGGAGGGGTGGGGTCAGGCGGGTGGCCAGTCGTCTCACTGTCCTTCTTCCCTCATGTCCCCCTCAGAGCGGGCAGGCGTACTACATCAACGATGGGGAAAGTGTCAACCTCTTTGAGTGGATGGCCCCACTGGTAGGTGTCTGGACAGCACCCCCTCTCGCAGTGAGAGTCTGGAACCCTGTCTTCTCTCCCACCCATCCTTCCCCATGTCTGGAGGATGTCACATTAGAACTACCTGCCTCCTGATTTGTATCAACTTCTAGCCCTCTGGGGTTTTGCTGTTGTTTTGTTTTTATTTGCCAAGCTAGGGGTGGAACTCAGGGTCTAGCTTGTGCTAAACACGAGCTAGTGCTCTCTCTCTGAGCTACATCCCCAGCCTGCGCCGTGCTCCACCATCCCGGTGTGCAGGCCCTAAAAGAGGTGTGTCGGGGGCACCTAAAGCACAAAGGAAGCGGTTTAGCCCCGGGGCACCTGTGAAAACTCTGGCCTCCTCCCACGCAGATGCCTCCTGGAACCAGGCCCGCCTCGATGGGATAGAGCAGAATCTCGAGCTGCAGGCCTCATCCTCCAGCTCACACGCTCACTGCCCAGCATCACCTTCCAGACAGGGCAAAGCCAGCCTGATGTAGCCAGCAAAAGAGATCTTTGTCCTCTCGGCTCTGGTACCCCACAGAAGTTTTGAGCTGTTTTATTTAAATCCCAAGTTTATGGAGATATAACTCACAGATGGTGCAATTCACCTATTTTAAGCGTACAAGTCGGTGATTTTTAGTTTATTCAGAGTTGTCCAGCCATCACCGTCATTAATTTTAAAACACATCACCATCCTCAAAAAACAAAACAAAACAAACCTGTACCAATCAACAGCCAGTAACACTGACCCTAAGCAACCACAAGTCTTTCTATCTCTGTAGATTTTCTTCTTCTGGACATTTCCTATGAATGGAAGCGTACAGTGTTGGACCTTCCCAGTGTGTTTGGCTTCTTTCTCTTAGTTTTCAAGTTTGACCTATGTTGTGGCACGTCTCCTCTCAGCATTCCATTCCTTTTAACTGTCCCAGGTACTCCGTGCGATGACTGTATCGCCTACTGTTATCTGTGATGGAAATCTGGGCTCTCCGTTTTCGGGTTGTTGTAAATAGTATGCAGTGACCATTTGTGTGGATGTATGTTTTCGATTCTCTTAGATATATATACCTAGGAGGGTGTTGGATTGCAGGTAACCCTGTACTTGCAATTTTTAGAGGAACTACCAACCTCTTTTTCAAAGCAGCTGCAGTGTTTTTGTGTCCCCTGCAGTGCAAGAGGCTCCAGTTTCTCCTCATCCTGCCAACCCTTGTTATGTTCTGACTTTCTGACCCGGAGAGTTTGATGCCAAGGAGGAGCTCAGTTCACGCCATGCCAGCCTGCCCCCCTTCATGCATCTCCAGCCATCTTCTCACATGTGCTACTCTCCCCCTTTAGCAGAAAAGTCAAATCAGATATGACTTAAGTGCCTAAGTGTCTCTAAGGTGTGGGCAGATATAAATAAGGATCAAATGGTGTGAATGATTCCAGGTCACAAACCACCCACACGTTCAATTCCTACTTAGGTTGTCCAGAACAAGGAGTAGATTTCAAGACCCATGCGGACTTGGGGCTGGCTTCGGGGTCTGCTCCTGCAGGCTAGTGGGGAGTCCTCTGCCCCCGTGGGTTCCAGGGAAAAGGCTGTCTTTCCACACCAGCCCCTGGACAATCTATGCTCATCCAGACCATATTCCCTTGCAGTTTGAGAAGCTGGGGCACAGCCAGCCCTGGGTCCAGGTACCTACTTCCTGGGTTTACCTGACAGGTAAGGAAAGGCATGTGTATGTGAAAGCCGACTGGGTACAGGTATGCTCAAAAGCAAGCTGACACCCAGGGCCAGGACCAGGGGAGGCAGATGGGCTCAGGGCCCAGGATTGCCACACCCTGCTCTGCACTTGAAGGAGTGCGGGCCCCTACACACAGCACCATGGGTGACCCCCAGGGTCTTGACCCTTGTTAAAACCCTGATCCACTTGCAAGGCCTGCATGATTGGCCCATTGCAAGGATGAGGAGACCGAGGCTTTGAGACACCAGTGATGCAGCTGGGGTGCCCCCGTGAGAAACGAGGAGCAGCTCGGATACCGGGTGTGGCCGACTGCATTTCCCGTGCTAGCCGGCATCATGTCAGACAAGGGGAGAAGGGGCCCCTCAGGCTGCCCTGTCCCTCAAGGGGGCATCGCCCTGATGTTAGGGCTGCTTTGGGTCATGCAAAGGCCCCATTTTAGCCCTAGCTGATCCTGCTGGCCCTGAAGGTCGGTGCCTGCGCCACCCCCACCACCGCGTCCTTGCTGCTGTACTCCATTCTCACCCCAGCGCCTGGCCCCCTTCCAGCTGGGGGAGAGTAGGCATCTGGCTCGGCATGGCTGGTGCAGGGGACAGGTGGCCCTTGAGTCACCAATGGCTGTGTTCCCGGCACACCTTTGACCAGATCTGCTGTGTTTTAAAGGCACGGGGATGTTGCCATTGGAAACAAGGGTTTGTACACTTGTTCCCCAGAGCACACACACAGATGGCTTCTACACAGCACTGCTCTTGTGCAGTGATTGACACATCTGGCCCTCAACTGCAGCCAGGGCTGTTGCAGGGATTGTGCGTGCATTTCCGGTTTCTGGGGAACAGATTCCAGCTTGGGGTTTCCCCACCCTGATTGCACATTAGCCCCACCTGGACCTTTGAAAACAGAAAATAAAAATATCAGCCTTGGCCACACCCCAAGACCGGTGACAGCAAGGCCAGCAAGACGGGATGGGAGGGAAGCGTCCGTATTTCTCAGAGCCTAAAGTGCAGCCCGGGTGAGAAGCGCTGCTCCGCACTGCCCTTCCTGAGGGAGCCCCGTAGAATGGGAGTGGGAGAGAGACTTACAGAGATAACTCCAAATCTGCTCAGATGTATTTGAGTCCTTTAACATTACTGTAATAACACGGTGCCGGTGGATGCACTGCCCAGCTAACCAGGCACCCCAGCATTTGCTGCTGATTTAAAGGAATCCAGTGACTTTTTCAAAGGGACCCCTAGAGAAGCAAACAGCACCCCCAGTTAGCTCATCCTCAAGGCCTTCCTGAAGTTTGCATGCAGTGCAACCCCGGGTCACGGGTCCCTCTCCCTGCAGCCGCAGTGATCGAGTACCTGCACCTTGCCCTGAGACCCTTCGGCAGCATCCCCCTGCTGCTCACCCGCAGCGAGGTAAGTGGGCTCCTGGACAGCTCCCTCCTTCCTTTCCCTTTTTCAACCCCCTCTGTCCTCTCAGCCCTTTGTCTGTGGTCTCAGGACCTTCCATGGGGGCCCAGTCCAGCGCCAGCTCCTTTACAACCTTCCCAATTGCTGGGCTTTGGCTCAGGCTGTGGCACCTGGGTCTGAAATGCAACTCCAAGCCCATCCCTCCTCCTGGCTGTTGCTTTGGCTCAGCTTCCCAAAGGCAGCTCCACGATCTTCACGGTCACCCTCAAGGCACGCACCTGTGCACACACTCTCAAAGCCCGGGACTCCAGGCCCATAGTCCGCACTTCCTAGACAGTAAGTATGTATTAAGCACCTGCAGCATGGTAGAGGTCCTATTCCCACTACTCTCAGAGTAATGATACAGTTTTATATTTGCTGAGCACATACAGTTTAAAAGAGGCTTTTAAAAATGCAGATTATAAACAGTAAAGCAATGGGTGGTGTCGGGGCTTATTTGAAAAACCCTTTCTAGCCCACTCTTTCATTTTATTCTCTCTGATATCCTGCCAAATTAGGAAAGGCGAAAATATTATGACCTACACTTTATGAGGAGAACCTGGGCATTGGAGAGATTAGTCACTTGTCTAAGGTTAAAACATACCAGGATTGGGTTCAGATTCCACACCCAGTGCTCCCTAAGGGGGTAGGGGCTGGGGGACACAATTGCCCATGATTTCTCCTTTGAGCCATGCAGACTAGTGGAGAATAAGGACAGAGAATAACGACAACAGTGACATCTGTTGGTATGTTAGGCCCAGTCCTTTCATGTCATGTAATCGTCACTGCTACTGAGTCGTAGATTGTGGTCATGTCCATTATAGAGGAGGACGTAAGGCACACAGTGAGTAACTTGTGCGCAGTCACCCGGGTGGTATTGGGGTTCACACCCGCCCCTAAAGGATTCCAAACTCAGCCATGAGCTTGTGAAATGCAGCAGGAATCCCACTAATGCAAAGTAGTTGCCAAGATGCTGCTGAATTGGTCAGGCAGGGACTTGACCCTCCTGTCTAAATTGTGGATTTCCTTTTTGAGTTCAGTGGCAAAAGGATCCTTAGCGAGCTAAGGCAGTTTTTGAGGGCTGTGGTTTATGCGTCCCCTGCTGGTCAGTCTGTGGCACAATAACCACCCTTCTAGGTTGATTTTATAGCCATTCATCATTTACTGAGCACCTACTAAATGCCAAGTAACAGAGGTGAATATATATATATATAAACTCAGCTGGAACAAGCCTTCTTCTGCACTCCTCAAAGCCCTGAAATGACCAGCTGGGGCAAAATGGACAAGCACTGGCCTCTTTCCCTTTCCCACTAAATTGTCCAAGACCAGGGCCTGACAGCTTGATCCCAGGAACTGCTTGAGGGCTGTGGGAGACTCAAGCAGCCAGCAGACTCTTCCCCAGTGTTTATCTGCGGAACAAGAGGGGAAGAAATGAGGCAGGTGGGAGGAGATCTTCAGGCCTCAGCGTGGAGGTGAAGAACAGGCTAGCATGTGAGGCTCCTGTGTGACCTTGGGCAAGTCATTAACCTCCTTGATCTTCAATTTCCTAATATGCAGAGAGGAAATGGTGCTATCTCAGGAGAAAATGATGATGTCAGATATAAAAAGGACTTGGCCGGGTCAAACAGAGTATATGCTCCACGACTGATAGCTGTCATTACCCTGAATTCAGTAGGCCTCAGGCCATCTGGTAGCGGAGAAATCCAACTTAGACCTTGGAGAGAATCTCTCCAAGCACACTTAGTTAAACCGTCAAGAGAACCTGGAGGCTGTGCCTGAGACCCACCCCACAGGGCAAGAAGCCAAAACTTAGAGACAATTTGCCCGAGAGCCATATGCAGACCACAAGCAGAACGTTGAGCTTCTCCTAGGGAATATCCAAAGGTGTACGTATCCAGGGCCTGCTGAGGTCCACACCGTTTAAGGCCGGGAAGTGTAGAGGTAGGACCTTTGCTTCTTTAGGGGTGAGAAGTTAAATTTATATACACCATGTGAATTCAGCGGGCCTGCAGAGGTACAGAAAAGTCATCCTGGGGGGTCGCCCTCTCAAGAAATGGAGATGTGTGAGCAAAAGGCAGCAGGAAATGCCCCCTGATGAGGGCATCGCAGAGACAAGACGCAATAGCCGAATTCTTTTAAATCTCCTAAGATGGAGCGGCAATCTCTGCCCTCCCTGCTTCCTAAATAATGAGGCAGAGGATGCCCACCCCTCCCGCTAGCCCGGCCGGCTGCCCCACCTCTCCCGCAGGTGCAGTCGGTGGCCGTGACGCACACCTTCCAGATCGCCAAGGCCAGAGCTCAGCTTGGCTATGCGCCGGACAAGTTCAGCTTCGCCGACTCTGTGGAGCGGTACATGCAGTCCACGAGCAGGCAGCCACGAAGCTCCGCGGCGCGGACACTTCCGCGGATGCTCCTCGGGCTACTGCTGCTTCTCGGCCTGCTCGGCCTAGCCCTGCACTTCCTAGGCCTGCAGCCTCTGCAGGCGGCCGTGTAGCCTCTGATCGCCGGCCACACGCAGGTAGCTGGCCTGCCAAGCACACGCCGGGATACAGCGCGTGGGCCCAGGCCCCGCCCCGCCTCCAGGATTTGGCTACTCGGGGAAGCCTTGGCTCCGCCCCAAGTCGTAGCCACGCCCCTGTCCCTTTGGACTTGTCCCGGCCCCGCCCCCCCGCCTTCAGGATTTGGCAATGTAGGAACTATGGCTCCGCCCCTAAGTCCTGGCCGTGCCCCTATCCTGCGGCTGGCCGTGTCCCAGCCTCGCTCCGCCCCACCTTCAGGATTTGGCTACTCCTAGGAGCCATGGCTCCGCCCCTAAATCCTAGCCCCGCCCTTGACTCCGCCCTGTCTAGACCTCGCCCCGCCTCCAGAATTTGGCTACGCCTGGGAGCCATAGCTCCGCCCCCTCAGTCATGGCCTC